>PITA01001396.1:137435-177922 GCA_004023965.1 Spilogale gracilis
GAGAGGTGCCTGTGTAGCTCAGCTTTATAACCATCTGCCTTCAGCTCAGGCCTTGATCCATGCCCTGCAGAGGGCTCCCTGATCAGCAGGGCGTCTACTTCTTCCTCTACTTCCGTCCCACCGCAACCCCTGTTCATGCTCTCTCTTGCTCCTCTGCTCTCTGTAATAAGTCAATAAAAATCTTAAAAAAAAAAAAAAAATACAAGGAACAGAATGAAAATGAAAATACAATATAACAATTTGTAGGCCACAGTGAAAGCACTGCTGAGAGACAATTTATAGCACTAAATGAATACATTAGAGAAAAATTGAAGTCAAAAATCTAAGCTCCCACAATTTAAAAACCTAGAAAAAGAACAAAATAAACCTCAAACAAGCAGAAGAATAGAAGTCATTATTACAGAAAAACAGAAAAATCCATTTAGTCATTTCTTTCAAAAACTGACAATCCTCTAACAAAACTGACAAAGGAGAAAAAAAAAAAAAAAAAAAAAAAAAAAAAAAAAAAAAAAAAAAAAAAAAAAAAAAAAAAAAAAAAAAAAAAAAAGACAAAGTACCAGTATCAGGAATGAAACAGAGGACAGATATCATTACAAATCCTGCAGACATCAAACAAATAAATACAAGGAATAACTCTACAACAAAAAATTGACAAGCTAGATAAGATGGATCAAATCCATGAAAACAAAGTAACAAAACAAACCTAATATGAAATATCACTTGAATAGCCTGTAAGTACAAAGGAAGTCAAATATTTAATTTAAAAATGCCTGGGGAAAAAATCTCCAGGCTGATTTTTTCACCAATGTTCTACCAAAGCTTTAAAAAAGAATTAACATTAATGATACACAATCTCTTTCAAAAAAATAAAAGAGGAAAAAAGAAAAGTTAATAAACCAATTCAGCAAAGAGGATACAAAGACCAATATACAAAAACCACTTACAAAGAATAATCCAAAAATAAAGCAATGCCATTTACTCAAATATCAAAAAAGAATAAAATACTTAAAAATAAAGTTAGCCAAAGTACAAGATATATAGACTATAAGCTATAAAACATGCTGAAAAAAATTAATGAAGATGCAAATAAATACAAAGACATATCAAGTTCACAGACTGCCAAGACCTAAAACTGTTAAAATAGCAATCCTTCCCAAATTAATCTATAGATTCAATGCAATCCCATCAAAACCCCAGTTGTTTTTTTTTCTCCCGAGTAATAGACAAGCTGATCCTAAAATAATAAAAATACGAGGGATTCATAATGCCAAAACAATCTTGGAAAAGAAGACTAGCTGAAAGCTCATACTTTGCTACATCCTTACTACACATTTACAGTAATCAAGACTGTGGTACTGGCATAAGAAAAGACACAAAGACTTGTGGAATAAAACTTAAGAATCCAGATTTACATATATCTACACTCAACTGATTCTTTACAAGGGTACCAAGACCATTCAGTGAGCAAAGAATAGGATATTCACATGCAATGGAACGAATTTAGATATACAACTCACCCCATTCATAAAATTAACCCAGAATGGATCAATAACCTAAATGGGAAGAACTAAAACTATAAAACTCTTACAGGAAAAACAGATATAAATCTTTGTGGCCTTTGACTAGGCAATGGTTTCTTAGATATGACACGCAAAGCAAGAACAACCAAAGAAAAAAATACACTGGATTACCTGAAAATTAAAAACTTTTCCTCTGCAAAAGACCCTAAAGAAGATGAAAAAACAAAGGCAAAGGCAAGGAGAAAATATCTGAAAGCCATGTTTCTGACAAAGGATTAGCATTTATAATATAAAGAACTCTCACAATTCAAGAGTGAAAAATAGAAAAAAACAGAAAATGAATAAAAGACATGAGAAACATTTTACCAAAGAAGATACACAGATGGCAAATGCATACATGAAGACACGCTCAACATCATTAGCCATTAGGAAAAAGCAAATTAAAAACCACAATGATGTATCACTGCAAACCTAATGAGCTGGCTAAAATAAAGAATACTGACACCACCAAATTATAGCAAGAATGCACAAACTGGATCAGCCATATACCGCTAATGAGCATCTAAAATGATACAATCTCTATGGAAAGCCTTTGACAGTTTCTTTAAAAATTAAATATACAACTACCATGCCATCTAGCAATTATACTACTACTGGGTATCTATTCCCAGAGAAATGAAAAGTAGCATTTACATTAAAACTGGTACATAGGGGTGCCTGGGTGGCCCAGTCGATTAAGCATCTGCCTTTGGCTCAATTCATGATCCCAGGGTCCTGGGACTGAGCCCCGAATCGGGCTCCCTGCTCAGCGGGGAATTGGCTTCTCTCTCTGCCCTTCCCCTGCTCATGCTCTCTCTCAAATAAATAAAAAATATTTTTTAAACGGTACATGAATATTTATATCAGCTTCCTTTAATTAAATGAAACTAGAAACAATCCACCTGTTTCAATAGCTGAATGATTAAGCAAAATGTGGTATATGCATACCATGGAGTATTATCCAGCAAAAAAAAAAAAAAAAAAAAGACCTGCTGTTATACAAAATGACCTGGGCTAATTTCCTGAGAATTATGTATGCTGAGAAAAGAAAATTCCAAGTAGTTACATACTGTATAATTCCATTTATATTGTGTGTGTGTGTGTGTGTGTGTGTGTGTATTCCATTTCATATCTTAAAATGACAAACGTCAAAAATGGAAAACAGGGTAGCAATTGATAGGAATTAAGGAGGAGATAGGAGCCAAAGGAAAGTGGGTTTGGCTACAAAGGGGCAATATGTGGAATCTTTGTCGTGATGGGAATGTACTGTATCTAGATTACATCAAAGTCAATATCCTAAGTTGTGATACTATATTATTGTTTTGCAAGATATTACCACAGGAAAACTTGGTAAAAGGTACCTGGATCTCTTCATATTATTTCTTTTTTTTTTTCTTTTTTAAATATTTTATTTATATGACAGAGAAAACGTGAACACAAGCAGGAGGAGTGGCAGGCAGAGGGAGGGAGAAGCCAGGAGCTGAGCAGGCAGCCGAATGTGGGGCTCGATTCCAGGACCCTGGGATAATGACTTGAGCGGAAGGCAGTCACTTAACTGCACCCCTCCTCATATTATTTCTTAAAAATGCATGTGATTCTGGGGCGCCTGGGTGGCTCAGTTGGTTAAGCGACTGCCTTCAGCTCAGGTCATGATCCCGGAGACCCAAGATTGAGCCCCACATTGGGCTCCCTTCTCGGCGGGAAGCCTGCTTCTCCCTCTCTCACTCCCCCTGCTTGTGTTCCCTTTCTGGCTGTGTTTCTCTCTGTCAAATAAATAAATAAAATCTTTAAATTAAAAAAAAAAATGCATGTGATTCTAAAATTATCTTAAAATAAAGTTAAATGTTAAAAAAAAAAAAGAATTAAACACACAGAGAAATTGCGGAAGAATTTAAATACAATATATAATATCACACTGAAAATATTTCTAGTTACCAGAAAAGATCTTTTTCATTGTGGGGGGAAAAAAAATCCAACACAGTTTGGCTGTACCCTAAAATAACACAACTTGCTAAATATAAAGTTTCCTTAAGGTTGTGATTTTAGCAGTTACAGGCAGGCATACAAGCAGCACTTATTGAAAGATACAATTTATCACACCTGTCAGAATGGCTAAAATTAACACAAAAAACAACAGGTGTTGTTGAGGATGCAGAGAAAAGGGGAACCCCTCTTACACTGTTGGTGGGAATGCAAACTAGTGTGGCCACTCTAGAAAACAGTATGGAGGTTCCTCAGAAAGTTAGAAATACCCTATAATCCAGTAACTGCACTATTAGGTATTTACCCAAAGGATACAAAAAAACAGATCAAAGGGGTACATACATCCTGATGTTGATAGCAGCATTACCAACAATAGTCAAACTATGGAGAGAGCCCAAATGTCTACTGACTGACAAATGGATAAAGACATGTCACAACACACACACACACACACACACACACACACACGCACGCACACACGCACACACGCACGGATATTACTCAACCATCAAAAAGAATGAGATTCTGCCATTTGCAGTGATGTGAATGGAGCTAGAGTGTATTACACTAAGTGAAATGAGTCACTCAGAGAAAGACAAATACCATTATGATTTCACTCATGTGGAATTTAAAAAACAAAATGATAAACTGAGGGGAAGGGGAGAAAAAGAGAGAGAGGGAAACAAACCATAAAAGACTCTTAACCATACGAAACAAAGTGAGAGCTGTTAGAGCGAGGCAGGTGGAAGATGCGCTAAATGATGATGGGCATTACAAAGGACACTTGTTACGATGAGCACTGGGTGTTATATAAGTGATAAATCACTGAGTTCTACTCCTGAAACCAATATTGCACTCTATGTTAACTAACCTGAATTTAAATAAATATTAAATAAAAAATTAAAAGATACAACTTAGTTGTCACTGTAGGGCATTCCATCTAAAAATAGAGATAACTCCATGACTTACAAAGAAAACAATAAAATACACTGGAAATACTAGGCAAGATTTTATGTGAAATGCTTTGAGCTAAATATAAAAGGAATGAATATAGGTCACAGAGTACAGGAGAAAAAATATTAAACTTACTTTACCATAAAGGGTCTATTTATCATAGCTAGAGTTCTTTTTCTTATGCTAAAATACACTAAAACTTTCTATATGTGCTAAATACAGGTTCATCCATTTTTTCTAAGAGATTAACAAAGTAATTTGTAAGAAATTAAAGTAACTGCTGAACAAAGATTAAGACTCAACTATTAAGATGAGAAAAGCAGCAATAAGAACCTACAGTCTTTGGCTGCTGATTCACTTTTTTATCTTCTAGATCCTTGAATTTTGATCGAAAAGAGACCATTTTCTCCTGAAGTTCTGGGGTACACAGTTCATACACATCCAACATAAGAGGAAATTTAACATCCTATATACAAAAAGAAAAAATGTGTGTCAACAACCTTATAAAAGGTAGTTTTTAAAACATCTATCATACTTTTATAGTAGTACTTTCATATTAAATGAAATTGAAAATAAAATTCATAAAAATCACTGGAAATCTATGCAGCAGAAAACATCATAGTGCTTATTTTCAATCTGGTCCCAATTTTTTTTGTTTTAATAGGCTTCATGCCCAATGTGGGGCTTGAATTCACAACCCTAAGACCTAGAGTCACATACTCTACTAACTGAGACAACCAGGTGTCCCTGTTCCTAACTTTTTAAGATTAAAAAAATTTGTTTAGCTTTTTTTCCAATTAAACCCATGACTCTGACCACAGAAGAGTTAACCAAAACTTATATGACAAAAAGAAGCATTTCAGAAACACAGCACATCATATGCTGTGAAAATAATGGATACCTAAAACTAACAATGGAATCAATTTACAAATGCGGGTCACTTAATGACTTTTTGTAATGTGAAATAAACCTTTATACAGAAATAAGTGATATGGTTCAACAGCTAATATTAATACATAAAGTTAACAATATTAAATACTCCAACTATGTTTAACTTTATCATAATAGTAAGTATATTTGAAATTGTATTATAAATTTCAGCTCAAGAAGCTAAATTATATATACCTCTCTCAGGAATCACAAACTGTGCATATGTAGCAGAGCTACAGTTCTACAAAACAGCTACGTCATAAGGCTGACTCTTACTCAAGAAAGTACAATTGCTGCACTAGACAGAATGCAGCATGCCTCCTACCCCACAATCCCATCCTCTAAACCTACTGGGTCAGTAACTGTGGAGTTGAGGATCTAATCAAGAGCAGTATTTCTGGAGAGTGGAGGACATCTATCAGAACTAATAAGGAGTCTTTTCAAAACTTTTTGGACCTCAGGCCCTACTTAATCAAATGCTAGGGGTGAGCTGGTAGTGAAAGTCAGGCATGTGTATGATTTAAAACAAAAAGGACAGGGCACCTAGGTGGCTCAGTTACACATCTGTCTTCAGCTCAGGTCATGATCCCAGGGTCCTGGGATAGATTCTGGCATTGGGCTCCCTGCTCAGTGGGGAGTCTGCTTCTCCCTCTGCCTCCCGCTCTCCCTGCTTGTGTGCTCTCTCTGACAAATAAAATCTTAAAAAAGAACCACTTGTCTAATGTTAATAACTTCCCTACTTACAATATTTCAAAGAAAGCTGATCACTAAAGGAAGAAAGAAACGTACTGTGAATTAGAGATTGCTGTAAAAAAATTAGAATGTTTTATTACACTGAAGTTCATTACTAACCTTAAGAACTTTAGCATTCACGGATTCCTTCTCTTTATAAAAAAATCGAACCATCTGAATAGTCAAGTAAGCAGGTAGTCGGCTGATCTTAGACTGAGGGAGGAAAAAATGCAAGAAATCCTTTCACATGCAAATATAATACAAGTTTTTAACACCTTGGTTTGGTAAAAACAAGGACTGTTAAGGTTAAATTAATTGGAACCCTTTCATCAAAAATGGTTTCAATTTCAAAAGGAATGCACAACTTACAGATTTGATATATAAAGCATTTCTTTGCAATGTTGGAGACTGTTTAGTGATTTCTTCCTGAAGTCGCTAAAAAAAAGAACATGAGATCATTTTTAGTTTTAAAGAATTTCTTTCTGTAATGTAGAATCACACTTTTTAAAGTAAGCTCTATACCCAAAGTGGGGCATGAACTGATGACCTCGAGGATTATGCCAGTGAGGTACTCCTATAATCACATTTTTAGTTCTTTTAAAAATTACTACTCCTTAAGAAACAACACATATCAATGGATTCATACCACTGAAAAGTAATTTCAATGAAGACTAAGTAGGAAGGCTTTTAGATATGAATATCGTCAATTCTTTTTTTTTTTTTTTTTTTTTTTTTTAAAGATTTTATTTATTTATTTGACAGAGAGAAACACAGCCAGAGAGGGAACACAAGCAAGGGGAGTGAGAGAGGGAGAAGCAGGCTTCCTGCCGAGCAGGGAGCCCGATGTGGGGCTCGATCCCAGGTCTCCGGGATCATGACCTGAGCCGAAGGCAGTCGCTTAACCAACTGAGCCACCCAGGCGCCCCGAATATCGTCAATTCTTAAAAGGTATCAATTTATATTGATGTGAATTCCTCAGAATGTAAATAATGTTTGAAGTTTTAAATTGTAACCCAAATATTGCTCAGATTGAGTTTACACTGTATTTTATATAACATAAAAAAGCCTTTATGGCTTCTGTCTATATACAGATTATCAGAATACTCATATAGGAGGATAATTATGAAAAGGTAGGAAACCTTGTTCTTTACTCTTTATGTACAAGCCTTCTAAGAACCAATTATTCTCAAATTTAAGAAAAGTCATCACACAGAAAACCTGTTAACTTAACAAATGTGGAAAAGCCTTTAGCCACTGTACATATCTTAACCATCATGTCTGCCTTTCCATTTTTTTATAGCCTGTGCGACACTCAGCAAGACAGTCATGCCCTCTGGGCTCATATGGAAATAATACCTGTATCACAGTGCTGCTGTTAGAACTGCCTAAGTCAGTACATGGAGAACAGCATGGACAACCATTTGGCATATATTCTATATTCAATAAATATAAGCTACTATTTCTAATATTAAAAAAGCACTACTAACGTGCTCTGCTTTGTAAGAACATTAAAACACAAGAAATTAGAGTTAAATTTACTGTTAATGTTCACTTTGAGCATGTCACTTGTGTAAAATTTTTTAATTTTTAAAAATTACTAATCTCATTACAAAAGGAATCATCATGTAGCTTTTTAATATTTAATCAAGTTGGTTTGGCAGCAAAAAGGTAAAGAAATATGGAGTCAAATTGCTCTAGAATAATCAGAACCAACGATGATAAAGCATCTAAACAAGGGGCAAGACAATACATCTAATAAATACATGCTTTTCAAGAACACATATCTGGTGTGACGTTACTCATCAGGTAAGCTATACATATTATCAACAATCCACTATCATCTAGAAGTTCCAAGTATATTTAGTTTTTCTGGAATTTTATAAAATTATGAAGAAAATGATCATCCTGGAGAGTCCCTGCCAAAACATTCCATTCTATACTCTCCAATTATATTTATGCTTCATGTTCTGATGTCCTAAAACATGCACATCATAATTTATTATAGTACTCTTAATGGCTAGCTATTATTTTTAAGCTTTTAAAATGAACTTCTCTTAAAAGCCAGTGTGCTTCACTACACTCCCCCTCAGTATCACAGGGCAGAGAATATTACTTTCTATGTGCTTCTCATGTCTGCATTTGCCAACCACTCCCCTAACTGATTTTACCCCAAAATGTTGATGGGAATTCCATGATGTCAAATTATCTTGTTTAGCATTGCATCCTGCCCCAACTCCCTGCCTATCTTTCAAAACATGTACATATTTCCCAAACCATACCAAAAAACTAAATTAGGAAGCGCATTCTGTAGTATGAAAATGGGGAAAGCGTACTAACTGGAGAATGAGAGAATTAAGTTCTAGACTCAGCTCTGCCACAAAACAATGAAGTCACTTGCATTCCAGAGCCTCAACTGCTGTACTGGTGCAAAGGCAGAAGGCCTGCGTGGCCTGATTTACACAGTACGATCCCAGTTTATATCTCATCATTACTAATAAACCCTCATTATAACACACTCTAGGGGCCTCTTGCAAGTCTCTGGTCACAACGCTCTTGTCGACCTAACAATACACAACCTTGTGTTTTGTGTTTCAATTTAGTGACAACTCACAGTCTTCATGGCCAACTATAACTCACACCTAAATGAAGCTTATCCAACAAATACGTTCTCCTTAAGGCGTATCTAATAAAATTCACAAAGAGCCTTCCTGAACTTAAAAAATTAGAAAGAAAGCACTTCAATGCTATGGCTGAAGACTATTTTACACAAGAAATCAGCAATAAAAAGCATAAAATCGCAGAAAAATTATAGGTGCTAAAATTACTGTGAAAGGACACGTTAACAGCATGAACTGAAACAAAAAGACAGAGCATCACCTTTCTGGACCTCCGATGAGACTGTCTGGCAACTCAAAACTTTTGCCACTCAAAGCAGGTCCACAAATGACCATGAAAGCACCAAGTACTGATGTTAAGAGTTACAAATTTTAGTAAGTAGGTACATCTGCAAATACAAAATCCATTTATAAATCAACTGTAACTGATCTTACCAATTTAAGTCCTGTAAAAAGATACTTGACTTCTTGATTGATAAAACAGCTAAGCTGAAGCTGATTTTCCTTTCCTTTAGTGACCTCTTCTTCTTCAGATTCTGTACATTTCATGCTTTCAGAAATAAGATAAGGAATATACCAACAGGTAATCAGCTATAATATAATAAATTATATGCTGAATAAATTATCCTAATGCTATTAAAATTAATAGCATCAATATTTGCAATGATATCTGAGTATCCAAAATATATAATGAACTGATACAACTCCAAAATAATTCAATTTAAAAATGGGCAAAAGGCATAAAGAGAACAGACATTCCTCCAAAGACAAATAGAAGGCCAACACATGAAAGGATGCTCACCATCACCCATCATCAGGGAAATGCAAATCAAAACCACAATGTCACCTCACACCTGTCAGAATAGCTATAATCAAAAACACAAAAAACAAGTGCTGGGACCCCTGGGTGGTTAGCTGGTTAAATGTCCGACTCTTGATTTCAGCTTAGGTCATGATCTTAGGAGTTGTGAGACTGAGCCCCCTGTCAGGCTCTGCACTGGACATAGAGCCTACGTAAGATCCTCCCTCGTTGAGGCGCCTGGGTGGCTCAGTTGGTTAAGCGACTGCCTTCGGCTCAGATCATGATCCGGGAGACCTGGGATCGAGTCCCACATCAGGCTCTCTGCTAGGCAGGAAGCCTGCTTCTCCCTCTCTCACTCCCCCTGCTTATGTTCCCTCCCTGGCTGTGTTTCTGTCCAATAAATAAAATCTTTTAAAAAAAAAAAAAAATTCTCCCTCTCTCCTTCCCCCTCCCCCACTCTTACTCTTCCCCACCTTTCTCCCTCTCTGGTGTAAAAAAAAAAAAAAAAAAAATCAAGGATGGAGGAGAAAAAGGAACTCTTAGGCACTGTGAGTGGGAATGCAAGCTGGTGCAGCCACTGTTGAAAACAGTACGGAATTTCCTCAAAGAATTAAAAATAGAACCTTCTCGGGCGCCTGGGTGGCTCAGTGGGTTAAAGCCTCTGCTTTCGGCTCAGATTGTGATCTCAGGGTCCTGGGATCCAGGCCCGCATCAGGCTCTCTGCTCCACGGGGAGCCTGCTTCCCCCTCTCTCTCTCTGCCTGCCTCCCTGCCTACTTGTTATTTCTCGCTCTGTCAAATAAATAAATAAAATCTTTAAAAAAAATAAAGAAAACCTCCTCAAAAAATTAAAAATAGAGCTACCATATGATCCAGTAATTCCACTACTAGTATTTACCGAAAGAAAACAAAAACACTAATTTGAAAAGACATGTGCACCCTCATGTTTATTGCAGTATTATCTACAATAGTCTAATTATGGAAGCAACCTAAGTGTCCATCAATAGACGAATGGATAAAGATGATGTGGGAGTATTTATAATATATTAAGAATCAGCCATAAAAAAGAATGAAATCTTGCTATTTACAACAACATGGTTGGATCAAAGGTGTATAATACTAAGTGAAATAAGTCAGAGAAAGACAAATACCATATGATTTCATTCTCAACAAGAATAGGAGGAGGTAGGTGAAGGGATGGGAGAAACAGGTGATGGGAATTAAGAGTACACTTACGGCAATGAGCACTGAGTAATGGATGGAATTACTGAATCACTATATTGTACATCTGAAACCAACATAACACTGTGTATTAACTACACTAGAAATAAAAAAAAATTAATAGCATCATTCACTCGTATTTTAAACATTTTGGATTCCCACATTTTGTTTCAACATACTTTAAAGTACTTCATGCACTTACCAACAATATGATTAATGAATAATAAAATAAAAGGATAAATTCTAAATGAATGTAAGTTAGTACTGACACAGTCCTACAATGGTTTTAACACAAAGATATCTGAACAGAAATCTTTAAGTTTCTATCCATGACAAAGAAAATAGTCCTTCCCTGAATTCACGTTTTATGAATTGGTTCAATCTCATGTATATAATCTGGCTGATAAACTTTGTTTCATACTATTAAATTCCCTATGAAGTGGATTAATGAGGCTGACTTTGCTAAAGATATTCTTAGGAAAAAATAATATTCTTAAAGTGTACATTTATCTAAACTTTAAGAGTACTCTGATGGAGTATTTTTCCAAATACCAGAGTTTCATTAGATCTTGTAGGCATAAAAAGCCTCTGAAGAATGTTTCTACATACCCCACCCACCACTCCAATGAGTCAACAATGCTACAGACAGCAATTCACTTCTAGTAAGTTAGGGGTACAATCTCTACAAATCTTGGCTCATAAGGATACGTAGTTTCAAATTCAACTCCGAAGAACTGATCAATTAAGCTTTTCTTTTTAGAAGGTGTCACTGCTGATGCAGATGAAGAATCTGTCTGCAAAAATTAAAATGAAACAAAATTTTCAATTTTACTTCATACAGATACTAATGTGTATTTTTCCCCACATAATCCAGTTTAGTAAATACATATTTCAGCTTCTAAAAATGTAATCCCTTTCTGTAATATCCTCCTATTGTTCAAAAAACATTACCAAAAGACTACAGATGCTCAATAGTATCAATTAAGTTTAATAAATAATACAGTGAATTCAAGTGTCAAATGCAAGCTCTCAAATTCCAACTACACACTAAGCATCTTAAAGTATTCAAGTACATGTCTATCTGTTAGGATGAATTTATTTCAAGCGTTTGGGGTAGAGAGTATAATTCAAGGTATAATGAAAATCTATAATCACAAACGTGTCAATTACCTCTTTAACAGAATCATCCTCTATGGCTTCCAATTTCTGTTGTAATACTCTCATCATTTGTATCCAACATTCATTAGCATCCTGTAATTTTAAAATGACAAAGTAAATAATCCTGGCTGTTGATAATGTTTTATCTACAAAATCCTCCCAAAGAATTACTGTTTCCTTAGGGAAGGGGAAGAAAACTGTTTTTTCTTTAAAAATATTAAGTCAATGGGGCGCCTGGGTGGCTCAGTTGGTTAAGCGACTGCCTTCGGCTCAGGTCATGATCCCGGAGACCTGGGATGGAGCCCCACATCAGGCTCCCTGCTCGGCAGGAAGCCTGCTTGCTTCTCCCTCTCTCACTCCCCCTGCTTGTGTTCCCTCTCTGGCTGTGTTTCTCTCTGTCAAATAAAATATTTAAAAAAATAAAAAATAGGCGGCGCCTGGGTGGCTCAGTTGGTTAAGCCACTGCCTTCGGCTCAGGAAGCCTGCTTCTCCCTCTCTCAATCCCCCTGCTCGTGTTCCCTCTCTAGCTGTGTTTCTCTCTGTCAAATAAATAAAATCTTTTAAATAAATAAATAAATAAATAAAAATAAAAAATAAAAAATAAAAGCCTTCTTAAAAAAATAAAAAAAAAGAAAAGAAAAATAAAAATACTAAGTCAAGGGCGCCTGGGTGGCTCAGTGGGTTAAAGCCTCTGCCTTTGGTTCAGGTCATGATCTCAGGATCCTAGGATCGAGGCCCGCATCGAGCTCTCTGCTCAGCAGGGAGCCTGCTTCCTCCTCTCTCTCTGCCTGCCTCTTTGCCTACTTGTGATCTCTCTCTCTAATAAATAAATAATAATCTTTAAATATATATATTAAGTCAAATTAGATATTATACAATCTTGAAAATTCCAAAATATTCATTCAAGAGATGTTTACAGAGCTCCTAATGCTAACTACTGTTTTAGACACAGGAATAAACAGCAGCAACCAAAACAGAAAATGTTCTCAATGGGGACATAAATGTAATATAACAAATTCACCTAAAGAGAGGAGTTATGAATTTAAAAAAGCAATATGGGAACAGAAAGTGATGAAGGGAAAGAAGTGTCCTATTTCAATAGGAGAGTCAAGAAAACTTCTGTGATGCCTTGACATTTCAGCCGTGAGGCTTGAATAAGGTGAGGAAGCAAGCTATGCACCTGAGAGCCAAAGAAGTAAGGGCAAAGACCCTGCAGAAAGAGGATACCGGAGGGTTTAAAAAAATAACTAGAGGGCACCTGGGTGGCTCAGTGGGTTAAAGCCTCTGCCTTCAGCTCAGGTCATGATCTCAGGGTCCTGAGATCTAGACCCACATCGAGCTCTCTGCTCAGCAGGGAGCCTGCTTCCTTCTCCTCTCTGCCTGCCTCTCTGCATACTTGTGACCTCTCTGTCAAATAAATAAAATCTTTAAAAAACAAAAACAAAAACAAAAACTAGGAAGCCAGTGTGTTTGAAAGCCAAAGAAATAAGCAAAGGGGAGAGTGGTATATGAGAAGCTCAGATAGGGAGCCAGGAGCTCGATTATTCAGGACTGGGCTAGAAAATCACTACGAGGTAATGAACAAAGGACCAAGATAATCCTATTTACATTTTATAAAGAAGTCTGGAGGCTTGTGGAGAAACACTGCAAAAGGACAAAAACAGAGGCAAGGTAATAGTTAACAGACCACTTCAGGCAAGAAATAATGATGATGTGAACAACAGAGAACTGATAACTAGAGTATGTTTGAAAATACAAATAAACATGGTAAATGTACAACACCTAAGTTTTACATTTACAAAATGAAAACCACAAAACCTTGCCCTGTTTACCTGTTGAAGATATTGTCCTTGTTCACCCTTCTCTGCAAACTGTGGAAAAGCCATGTGCAAAAACTGCAGTAGAATAATAGGTGGAATACTAGAAGATGTTTTATCCATGGAATCAAACAAGTCTCTAAGGGCTTAAAAACAAAGCAAACACTGCTTTAATAAAAACAGTGACATATTTAATACATGTTACTGTGAATTAACTCTAGATTAATACAAACAAAAACTGCTCAGTAATTTTTTTTTGCTCAGTAATATTTTTAAGTATATCTATTCCTTTTGTAATTGTCAAATTCCCAGTAAGAAAGAGATTTGTTTTTAAATCTTGAACTGACCAGATTTTATACTGTCATCACTAACTATAAACAACTTCTGAGTCCTGCCCCTCAGTCTCTCTCTCCTTGCCAGGCTTTGTCTTCTCAAACAAAGCAGGGCATATTCATTCACTAGAGCGAACACATAACCTCTGTCTAGGGATCAAACAGGCTAATGTTACTGTTCTGGTACTATGCCATTATCAGGCCGTCAGGTCACAACTCTCAACCCACCTCCCTTTAAAGCCTCTACTTGGCTCCCATCTACTCAACTCCTAAATTTTAAAATCTGTTAAAATACTTCCTGACTCTACTGATGGCTAAAAACCAAAACTAAATTTGCCTTTTTCAAAATCTTTCCTCCACTATCCTCTCTCACCTTCATAAATCTCACGGTCAGAGAGACAGCCCAGCTCTGGGAGTTCACAATACCTTTTCCTTACTTCAAGTACAGCAAAATTCTAATCCAGCCTATCTTGACTTCTTTTATTAACTAATATGTAAAATGTTATCTACCATTATTATACAGACTGAAGCCCAGCAAATACTACATCTCAGCACAAAGCCAGTGTTTAATAAAATGTTCCCAAATATAACAACTAAGCATGGTGTTTAAAAATATTTTGGGGGCGGGGCGCCTGGGTGGCTCTGTTGGTTAAGCGGCTGCCTTCGGCTCAGGTCATGATCCCAGAGACCCGGGATCCAGCCCCACATGGGGCTCCCTGCTCAGCGGGAGGCCTGCTTCTCCCTCTCTCACTCCCCCTGCTTGTGTTCCCTCTCTCGCTGTGTTTTTGTCAAATAAAATTAAAAAAATAAAATAAAATAAATAAAAATATTGGGGGGGGGCCTCCTGTGTGGCTCAGTCTGTTAAGCATCTGCCTCCAGCTCAGTAATGATCCCAGTTTCCTGGGATCAAGTCCCACACATCAGGGTCCTTGGCTCAATCGAGAGCCTGCTTCTCGGTCTCCCTCTGTTGCTCCCCATACTTGTGCACATGTGTGCTTACAAATAAAAATCTTTAAAAAAAAATTCTCAGGGGAGAGACAGCTAAAATCATATCACTACCAATCTAATGTTTCTTAAAATAAAAAAGCCTAAATTATCATAACACTTTAAGACACACGTTACTCAAAATAAAAAGTGATTTAAGGTTTACTATACACCAAAAACATAGCATCTCAAACTACTTCATTAGTTTGAAATAAAACTCAAAAATGCACTCATTTACATTCACAGAGACTAGTAGGACATGACAACTAAACGCAATCAATATGTGATCCTGAATTGGATCCCAAAGCAAAACAGAAAAACTTATAGAATGGGCAATATTGGACCAACTGTCAAAATTTCAGTAATTTTTATTTTAGAGTACTTTACGCATGCTGAACTCCTAGATTTTGAAAAACGGTTAATTGTCTTGTGGTTATGAATGTCCTTATTCTTGGGAAATACATACTGAATGAAATATTCAGAAATAAGACAGGATGCCTGTACCTTACTCTCAAATGGTTCAGAAAAAAAAAGAGAACACAGTTATAGAGAATGATAAGCCAGATATGAAAAAAGTTAGTAACTGGTGAATTCTTGGAACTGTTCTTTGTGCTAAATTTAAATTTAGCACAAAATAAAATTTAAAAAGAAGAACAGTATCTTTCATCCCTTCACTACAAGGCTTACAGGATACTGGAGAAGGTGCTGAAATTCCGAGTTACTCTCAGATACACAAGCAATCAAGTGAACTAGATATAAGTGATCATATTTTTCTCATTAAAAACCTCATTTCAAAAAATAACTCCACTTTTGGGGAAAAAAGGTCAAACAAAAATCTCTAACTCCAAATGACACAAAGAAATCTACTGTTTATAGTATTACAAATGAACAACTGACCACGATGAGATACCACTTCACACTCCTAGGCTGGCTGTAATCAAAGACAGACAATACCGAGTATTATCAAGAGAAACTGGAAACCTCATTCATGGGAGAAATACAAAATAATGCCAACTGCTTTGGAAAACAGTCTGGCAGTTCCTCAAAAGGTTAAATATAGTTACCACATGACCCAGCAATTCCACTCTCAGATCTATACCCAAGAGAAATAAAAACATTACGACCACAGAAATGCTTGCACAAGTTTTCAGTGAAACCACCCAAATGTCTATCAAGGACGAAAGGACAAATGGAATGTGATACATCCCAACAACAGAATCTCATTCAGCAATAAAAAGGAGTAAGTACTAATACATACTACAATGTCAGTGAACCTTGAAAACACTCTCAGTGAAAGAAGCCAGTCAAAAAAGACCACATATTGTATAATCTCATTTATGTCAAAAGTCCAGAATAGGCAAATATATTGAGACTGACAGTAGATTAACAGTTGCATAGGGCTGGGAGTAGTTAGGAGAAAACAGGTTTAGTGCTAAATGTTACAGTTTCTTTTCAAGGTCATGAAAACAGTCTAAGATTGTGGTAATGGCTGCACAGCTCCGCAGGTATTAAAAAGACAATGAATTGTATGCTTTAAGTGGGTAAACTGTATGGGACGTGAATTAAATCTCCATAAAGCTGTTACCTCTGCCCCCCAAAAAGGCGTGGCTATAAAAATACCCTAATGACCTAACTCAATGATTTAAGAGTATTCATTTTTAAAACTAGCCCAAAACAAATGGAGATAGAATATATGGTCTCATGTAATGAAGAAATAAATTATTTCTATCCTTTAAGAATTTGTTTCTTCTCATACCTCCTATGATTTTCTTACACTAACACCCACTAAGACTCTCTCTTATAAAGACTTACAATAAAACCTCTCTGGATATCCCCAGAGATATATTTTACTAAAAGAACCTAAAGCCAAAATTACTTCTAATCCAAAAAATCCACCCTGTTTTTCAGAAAAGACAGACATCATTGGTTATAATTTGAATAATAAAATAGGTCCTTAAGTCACTTAACACTGAGTATAAGTACTCCAGTTTTAATGAGATGATGTTTTACAAATCCTATTTTGTAAACTGAAAGCTACTAAACAAACTGTGCAAGAAAAATGACTTTTTTTGAATATTACACTGTCCCGTCGGAAAGGCACAGATTTAAGATACTGACCTGCAGTAATATACTGTGCTGAAGCCATTTCCCCTGAAGCTCTCAAGGCACCTGCATACCTGAGAACATTAAGGCAGAATTAGATAGGATTCAATTCATTCTGAAACTCCAAAGAGAAGAAACTAATTAAAAGAGCTTATGAGTACACTCTCAACTGCAACTTTAATCAGAGTTATTCCCATCTTTCTCTTTTCTTCTCTTCTGGTCTTAATCCTATAATCATTATACAAGCAAAAAGGAACACTAAGAAAAAAGGGAATTTAGATGTATGAAGCCTACTTTAAATTCTTTCTCCTAACTTATTAAAAAAAAAAATTATTTTTCCTGAACATATGTGAGACAAAAAAGTATACTCTTAATGTCCATTATTACCAAGAAAATAAAATATATTTTCAGAACGAAGAAAAAAAAGCCTTAGGTCAAAAACATTAAATCAAAGTCGATACACCTACACTCAGCATTAACTCGTTATGTAAATTAAATAAATAAAATTTATTTATATTAAATAAAACCTATAAAAATTTTCAATCAGTCGGCTACCTATATACTGCATTGTTTCTATTAAATGACTTCTAAATTCACTTTCAATTTATAATCCTCATTTAGTTTACAAGAGCATAAAGCACTGGCCATCCAAAGGAAATAAAAAATAGTATTCATCCATACAATGTCTTATAATACAGGATCAGAAATTATCATTCAGATAATATCAAACCCTGGGAGGCAAAGCAGAAAGCCTGCTTCTCCCTCTCCTCTGGCTTGTGTTCCCTCTCTCGCTGTATCTGTCAAATAAATAAAATCTTTAAAAAAAATAAAAACACCCACTGGAGGGACTAAAATGAAGACGACTGAAATCAATCAAGAGTGGCAAGAATGTGACTATCCACACCATCAATAACATGGATAAATTTCAAAGACTATGATAACTGAACTAAGCCAAACCCCTGTACATTTAAATTTCAGAATGCACAAAACTAATAAGATCAGTAGCTGCTTGCAAAGCTGGGTTTAGGTAAAGGGGATGAGGACAAGGAAAAGGTACAAGTACAAAAACATCCTGGGATGATGAAAATGCTCTATAGTTTGTAAAACGAGTTACAGAAAATTTGCATTTATCAAAACTGATCACATCAAACACAAGACATTTGATATTTACTGTATGTAAATATTTCTATTTAAAAACAAAAAAAAAACTGTGCTATGTAAGTAAAATGAAAGAGGTCACAGAAAATGTGTTAAATTACATCCAATTAAGAAGTTCTGTTTTTCAGGGCACCTGGGTGGCTCAGTTGGTTAAGTCACTGCCTTCGGCTCAGGTCATGATCCTGGAGTCCTAGGATCAAGTCCTGCATTGGGCTCCCAGCTCAGCAGGGAGTCTGCTTCTCCCTCTGACCTTCTCCCCTCTCATGCTCTCTCTCACTCTCTCTCTCTCAAAGAAATAAAATATTAAAAAAAAAAAAAAAGAAGTTCTGTGGGGATTTTTTATTTGTTTATTTAGATCTTTTTGGAAATTGCTGTGACTCAAGCTTTTTTTTTTTTTTTAAATAAGATTTTATTTATTTTTTTGACAGAGAGATCACAAGTAGGCAGAGAGAGACAGAGGAGGAAGCAGGCTCCCTGCTGAGCAGAGAGCCCGATGCGGGCCTTGATCCCAGGACCCTAAGATCATGACCTGAGCAGAAGGCAGAGGCTTTAACTCGCTGAGCCACCCAGGTGCCCTCAAGCTTTTTTTTTAATTTTTCAATATGTAATTCATAATAATGTCTAAATTACATATATTCATTTTAAAAAGGGAAAATCATAAGAGTTTCCCACTCGGTTTACAACTACCTAAAAGGCATTTTTGAAGATGAAATAAAGTACCAATAAAGCAAATACATCCCCAAATATCAGTGAAGTATGTAATGACGCAACTGTTACTGTTACTGATTTTACTTCTAGTTACAGGGTAACACTGCTAAGTAACTATTCCTACATTTATGGCCAAGGCTACACTAATAATTATTTTAATAACTGAGAACAGAAAATCATGAGTGACTTAATACCATCCCCCCACAGAAAACTCTCATTACACCAATATTTAATTCCTAAGTAAGATAAAACCATCCAATAAACCAAATAACATTAACAATTAAACTTTACAAAGAATAACTGTTAGAAAGTAAAAGGAGGAACTGACAAGAGTACTGAGAGATATAACAGAAATACTGAGAAGTTTTACAGACCAAAAATAAGAGTACCTTTTCTAGTGTTTATCAAATTAACAATACATAAAAGTTAAGTAACGATATAGAAAATCTGAATATAATTCATCAACTTAATGTCTATTAATACTTTATCACCTACAAGAAGAGTATGCCTTGACTTTTCTATCATCCGTGAAATACTCACATCAATCATATATCAGCTCAACCCAGTCATCAACAGAAAAATGGATAATTATTTGGTAGTATGTGCATACAGTGGTATACTATACAGCATGAACATGAATGAACTACAATTACACCACACAGTTAAGCCAAAAATAATTAGACCCAAATGAACACAATCTATGTTTCTGTTCATAAAGAGTTCCAAATAGGCAAAATTAATCTACAAGGTTAAGTCACATTAGCATTAACAGTTTTGAACAGAAAGGTGGAATAGCAATCAGAAAGTGAGAGCTGTGAGGGGATTTTTAGAAGCTGATAGGGTCCTGTCTGTATTGGTTACCCAGATGTGTTGACTCTCGGATAATTCATTCATACACATTTTTGGATGTTAATATCTGTATGTCAATAATTAAGAACAAATTTGGGGTCAAAAGGAAGAGATTTTATAGTATTTAAAAGGGGGGGGGCATCTGGGTGACTCAGTTGTTAAGCATCTATCTTTGGCTCAGGTCATGATCCCAGAGTCCTGGTCTCAACCCACATTGGGCTCCCTGCTCTACACAAGAAGCCCAGTTCTCCCTCTCCCACTCTCCCACTCCCCCCGTTTGTGTTCCCTCTCTCACTGTGTCTCTCTGTGTCAAATAAGTAAATAAAATCCTGGGTGGCTCAGTGGGTTAAAGCCTCTGCCTTCGGCTCAGGTCATGATCTCAGGGTCCTGGGATCGAGCCCCCCCCCGCCCCCCCACAGGCTCTCTGCTCGGCAGGGAGCCTGCTTCCTCCTCTGTCTCTGCCTACCTCTCTGCCTACTTGTGATCTCTCTCTCTCTGCCAAATAAACAAAATCTTAAAAAAAAAGAAAAGAATTTAAAAGGAAAAAAACAAATACAGCCTCAACTAATGAATAGGGAATAGAGGCAAAAACTCAAAACTAAATACTTTCATTAGTACATAAGAACAAATAAATGATCTAGGCACACAACTTGAGAAAATAAAACCTAAAAAAATAAAACAGCTTAAGGAAAAATATAAATCAATACAAACAAAAGTAGGATGATTCAGACAATGAAAAGAAGTGACTGAGTAAATCCTAATAGCTAATTTCTATGAAAAATTAAAATATACAAACCTCTGGCAAAATAATCAATGGGAAATTTATATGTATAAATTTCTATATAGCTAGCAAATAAGAAATGAAAATGGGAAAACATAGGTCCAAAATAGAGAACTCTTATGCTAAAATATCTTGAAAACATAAGTACAAATTCATAGGAAAACAAATTTTAAAAACTGACCCTAAAAGACAAAGAAAATGTACATTTAAAATGCAAAAAAAAAAAAAGAGGCTGGGTCCAACCAATTTTACAGTTAAGTTCTATCAAGAACAGATCATTCCTATACAAATTTGAAAATGCAAGTAAAATAGCAACCTTATAATTGCTAATGAAAAGACTATGTGGTACTTACCAAGAGGTGCCTTGCCAATCTCCAGTAAGATAAAAATATGACCATGAGATACTGTCTTTTATAACTAAATCACAGTATTTAAGGGTAATTTTTTATTACACACACTTTTCACTTTAAGTTCAAAATTCAGAACTCCTACAATGTGGTTCCACTATTGGGCAGCATCAAACAAACCAGATTTTTACCTACAGCTCTGGGTTTTGGCCCTCATTGCCTCTTCAACTAACCCAGTCTATTTCCTTTCTAGCCTTTACAGCATACATCCCACTCTCCAGTACCTGCCAAATAAAAATCCTTCAGTATTTAAGGATGAGCTTCAGCACCGCCAGTTGTAAAACATCTTCCATGGAAATTTTCCTCTCTTCTTACATTCCTTTTTTTATAAGTTAGTACCACTTTTCCAAAGACATACAACCCCATCCATGTCCTCTTGTATTTAGTTAAGTACAAGGGCTTCCAACCTCTTGTAAAAACCAAGTATTCAAGAAATATTTCATCTGGTTTCAAGAAAACTGAATCACCAGGATGAAATCTCCACTTCCTATACAAAACTCAGAGAAATAACTCCAAACATGAAAGAGTTCTCTTTGGAATAGAAGCTAGAAGGTATCCCAGGTAAAAAAAAGTACAGAGGAAGTCTCGAAAGAAAGGCAAGTCTGTCCCAAGAAGCAACCTTCTAGGGCAGGGAGCTGCCTTGAAAGCTCCTCCTTAGATCATTCACAATTGGGACAAGAGGAAGACAGCGTGGTTGCCTAAGTGCACAATCTTCAATCCTTACATTAAAGAGTACAGAGTTAAAAACGAAAGGACCAAATTGGCAGGGGGGTTGGTTACAAAGATTACTTCAGAGCTTCAGAGAAATAAAAGCAGGAATCATCCAAAATTAAGAACAGATTAAAGAAAAGAAGGTCACGATAAAACAAGCAGCTCTGAAACAAAGCTAATGCACAAATCCGTGAAATGAAATGTAAAACAGAACTGAGGCACTCTCCGGGAAGACAGCACATAAAAATAGAACAAGTAAAGTGCAGAGAAAAAAAAAAAAAAAAAATGTGAAAAATAAATCCAGAAATTCTATTATTCAGAATATCAGGGAAGCTATATAAAATAGAGAAGCATTGTCTCAAGAAGTAAGAATCAAGAATGTCCAAAGTTTAGAATAAGAGTCCTTAGAATGAAAGTGCTCACTCAGGGCACTTGGGTGGCTCAGTGAGTTAAAAGTCTGCCTTCCACTCAGGTCACGGTCCTGGGATCAAGTCCCTTAATAACCTACCTACTCACCCGAGGAGTCTGCTTCTCTCTCTGCCCTTCTGCCCCCGCCCATGCTCTCTCTCTCTCTCTCAAAAACAAAGAAAGTCTTAAAAAGAAAATTTGTGCCTACTCAGCACAAAGTAAGATAAATGAAAGAAAAATTCCACACCTACCCTATTGGAAAACTATGAAAAACAAAAAATAAAAAACCCTAAAAGTTATTAACAGAAAAGAATAAGAAATGAGACTGATACTAGATCTCTCATCAGTAACTATGGGCACACAAAAAATGGAGAAATAACTACAAACCCCTAAGGAAAAATAACGTTGACTTTAAAATTTCCCATCAAAGTAGTTCTGAAATAGTACCAAACTTCACAGCCTTTCTCAATTAAGACTGTAAGTACCTGGAAGACAACTAGTAAGTACATCAGCCACAACCTAGATAACTTCATAAGTACCTGACAAGCACTCACTTCAGAGAAATTTAGAAAAATCTTCAGTTACTCTTGGGTTTCTGCATAATCCTTCTCTCACCTCTCTCTGCTCAGTTCTATCAAAGCATTTCCCCAGCTACTAAGGGGAAAAAATATCAACACTCAAAAAGCTGGCTGAGACTCCAATTACAATTTACAATTCTAATCTATGTTAAGAAGTGGCTATTCAATTCTGTATTTTTAAGTTAAATAGTTATACTCAGAGACAGGATTCACATTTATAGACTATCTTACAGACTACCAAAAAATGGATAACTGTTTATTCTTTTTTCTTTTGTATAAGGGTATAAAACAAAGTTTTACTTCTTTGTAAAATCATTACTCACTAGCACTAAGAAAAATCAATGCAAATCAATATATTTATTTCCAAACTACAACTGAGAGTCCAAAAATAAATCTTAGTACATACATCATATGATCAAATGATTTTTAATAAAGGTGCTAGGGCAATTCCACAGGGAAAAGAGCAGTCTTCAACAAATGGTACTCAAAAAACTGGGTATCCATTTGCAAAAGAATGGGATGTGATATGAACTCCCCACTATACATAAAAATTAACTGAAAACGGATCAGAATAAAAATGGATTAGAGACCTAAATGTAAGAGCTAAAACTCTTAAAGAAATAGAAGCAAATATTTGTGACCTAGAATTAGGCAATGGTTCAACGTAAGATATACACACACACACACACACAAAAAAAACAAAAAAAAATTAAACTAATCAAAAATAAAGTCTTTGGTGCTACAAAACAATAACATCAAGAAAGTGAAGACAACTCATAAAATGAAAGAATTTGTGAATTTTCTATCTGAAAAAGGTCTTATATCCAGTATATATAAAGAATACTTATAACTGAGTAATAAAAAGATGAACCATTTAAAACAGAGGCAAAGGATTTAAACAGGCATCTCTCCAAAAAAGATTTACAAGCCAGTAAGCACATGAAAGGATGCTCCACATCACTAGTCATTATGTAAATGCAAATGACAACTATAAATGAGAGATGATTTTATCCTTAGGACAACTATAATCAAAGACATACAATAACAATATTGGCATGGAGATGGAGGAATTGGAACCCTTACACTGGCGGTAAGAACAGAAAATGGTGCCTAGCAGTTTGGCACCAGAAGGACTCACTAAAAGGACTCACATTTATCTTGTCTTACCTTTTAAGGGCATCTTTGAGTTCAGGCACAGAACGAATACACTGAACTGTAGCATTCATGTAACAAGTGTTACCAAGGTTTGTCAATCCACATGGTAATTCCATCTGAAAAGGACAAGGATTAAAACTTTTTTTTAAGATTCTATTTATTGATTTGACAGAGAGAGAGATCACAAGTAGGCAGAGAGGCAGGCAGAGAGAGAGGAGGAAGTAGGCTCCCTGCTGAGCAGAGAGCCCCATGAGGGCCTCGATCCCAGGACCCTGAGATCATGACCTGAGCTGAAGGCAGAGACTTTAACCCACTGAGCCACCCAGGCGCCCCGGACTAAAACATTTTTATAAAATGGCATAGCATATATAAAACCACTGAAGTCCACACTTTGAAGTATAATTTACCAAGTAATACCAATTGGTATTCCAACTTTACTCAAAAGTAATGTTTTATACTCCTAACAGAAATGTCCACTTGCATTATGTTTACATTCTGTGTTTTAATTCCCTTCTCAAAAATACTGAGAGCCTCTTTTCCCATAAAATAATAACACTGCTAGCACCGCCCAACACTTATTTATTAAATGCACTAATTAACTTTAAACTGAATTAACCAATTACACCAGGACTCCTCTCAAGCCAATTTCAAAAACAAAACCTTTACTTTTAAAAACACACATCTTGGGAAACCCCAGGTCAGGCTCCATGTTCAGCATGGAGTCTGCTGGAGATTCTCTCCCTCTTCCTCTGTCCGTCCCCCCAACTCACACATGCACTCTAACAAAATCTTTAAACAAAAACATACATCTTCATATTACCAATTAAATCTTCAAAACACTTATTTTTTTAAAGATTTATTTATTTTAGAGAGAAAGTGTGTGCACTTGAGCAGGTGAAGGGACAAAAGGAGAGTGAATCTCAAGCAGACTCTTCTCAGAAGTGGAGCCCGTCACAGGGCTTGATCCCACAACCCTGAGAATCATGACCTGAGACAAAATCAAGAGTCAGATGCTTAACCGACTGAGCTACCCAGGTGCCCCAAATTGTTAAAATGTTTAGATGCTACTTTCTGAAAGGCATCTTAGTACCTGTAGCAATCAAATATACAAAACGTGGTATATCTTACCGCAGATGCTAACTGTTCTTCTGTCATGTCTTCTACAAAGACAGTTTTAGCTGAGGGTTCCTCAGGAAGAGCATCTGCTGACCCCATCATTAGTAGAGTCATTCCCTGTTTTAAAAAAAATTTCATTTCATAAAAATGCTCAAAAGTTGATAATGCTTATGTCCAATGAAAGAAGCCAGACACAGAAAAATAAAACATACTATATGCCTGTATTTGCCAGAAAAGGTAAATCTACAGAGACACAAAGTAGACTAATGATTGCTAGGGCTAAAGGTGAGAAGAGGGAGTGACTTTAAACGGACACATTTCTTTCTGGGGTGATGGAAATGTTCTAAAATTAGACTGTGGTGAAGGTTACACAGCTCATATCAAGATATTAAAAATCACTAACAGTTTAAAAAAAAAAAAAGAAAAACAAAGTACTGAGGTGGCTGCTTCAGGCCAGAGATCTTCTCTTATATGCAAAGGAGCACAAAGAAACTTTTCAGAATGGTAGGACTTCTGTATCTTGATTGTGGTGGTGGTTACGTGACTGTATAAAACTATCCAAATTCACACTGGACATTAAAATAGGTGAATTTTAATCCTTATAAATTATACTTCAATGGAGCCAGGGGAAAAAATAAATACTGTCATAAAGATAGTGAAGAATGTTTACAATATTGGAGGGAAGGGAATTCTCAAAATAATTATTAACATTTAGTGGAATCATTTCTCCCCATAACCAAGTACAGATAGCATTCTTTCTGTGAATGTCTACTGTATAACTGTAACAATTACTTAAAATTGAATGGAATTACTCTGAGAACACCAAACCCTCCATTATTGGAAAACATGACACCAAACATAAATTTTCAAAATATCCAATTTTGTAATTCCCCATTATAACCTAAAGGAATATTCACCTTCAACACATACGTAACATTCCAGACAATAGAAAAACAATGAAGAAGACACGGTCCCCTAAATCACATAATACTAAAATGTTAACATTATCTTACTATGGAAGATATAAACACATAAGACAAAGAAAAAAGTAGGGAGGTTTAAAAAAAAAATGCAAAAGTGGAGGTTTAAGAAGAAAAACAGACAGTAAGAAAAGATAAAAATTTCCACAAGGATTAAAATGACAAAATTAGTAAGGTTGGGGCACCCAGTTGGCTTAGTCAGTAGAGCATGTGACTCTTGATCTCAAGGTTGTTAAGTCTGAACCCCATTTTGGGTGTAGAGATTATTTAAAACCTTAAAAAAAATTTTTTTTTAGAATAAAATTAATAAGGCTAACAACTCAGTCCTGAGAGCACCTATGCTGAAATCCAATAACCTTCATTCTATCGCCTGTTATTTTTACTTAAAATTTCCTGTGAGATAATAGCAAAGAAATATTAAACCATCACTAAAGAATCTTTTTCCAAAGACTACTCTCTCAGGAAAACCAAATATTTAAAGGATGTACTAGCAAATAGTCTGTCAGAAATATCAAAGAAAGAACATCAGTAAATAAGAGGAAACATAACAAAATACCCGTAGTACTTTAATAAGAAAACTATAAAGCTTTACTTAGAAATATAAAAAAAAACCTAGATAGTAAATTGAAAGTCATTAACAGTTCCTAGACAGGAAAAATTAATGTAAAGACATGATTCCAAATTATTATATGAATTTCATATTTTTGAAACTTTACCAAATTATTCATTTATGTACCAAGTTTATATGCATAATTACAGCTAAGAAATTTCTGAAAAAGAAAAAGGGCTAAAACAATGCCATTTAAGGTCAGACAACAGATTATACAATGAAGACTACTGAGGAACACTGGATAATTTAGAAAAAAATATCAGTTCTCCACCACAAGGTATGCCATACCCAAAATGAAATACAAATTAAAGATTTAAAAAATAAAACAAAGGGCGCCTGGGTGGGTCAATGGGTTAAGCGTCCGACTCTTGGTTTCAGCTCAGGTCATGATCTCATGGGTGGGGAGATCAAGCCCCAAAACGATGGGCTCCACACTCAGACAAGAGTCTTCTTGAAGATTCCCTCCCTCAGTCCTTCCCCCAACTTGCACGCATGTGCTCATGCTTTCTCTCTAAATAAATAAATCCTTTTAAATAAATAAATAAATAAGGCAAATAATTACAAAAATGTGTAAGTGAATAAAAAAATCTTGATTTGCTGGAATATTTTGTAAAAACAACATAAAACATGAAAGGACTAATGTTACTACGTATTTCTTGAAAACTTATATAAAACGTTACCAGTCAAAATTTAGAAGGAAAAAATGGAAAAAAGATTATACTATATAGAAGCATGTAAAAAAAAAAAAAAATCAGTAAATCAAACACAACAGAAAATTGGACAAAAAATAATAAACAGTAAACATAAGGCTTAAAATAAATTAAACTTCTACCATAAGAAACTAAAAAAAGTATATACAGTAAAAGAAGGAAATAAAGCAAAGAGGTAAAGTCAGTAAAATAATAAATGAACAAGCAAAAGTTGATTCTTTTGGGGGGGTAAAACATGAAATTGACAAACCTCTGGGTAGATAATGAATAAAGTGAGAAACTACAATTTGCCAATACCAGGGAAAAAAGAGAAAACATCATTAGAGACTCTAGAATTAAAGAATAAGAGTATATTATGCCAATCAAATTGACCATTTAAACGGTAAGTTAAATGGACCAATTCCTTAAAAGATGCTAATTATTACCAAAACAGATGTCAAAGAAAATATAACATCTGAATAGTCCTACATATATTAAATATACTAAATCCTTAACCGAAAATCTTCCCACAAAGAAAGTTCCAGCCTTCATGGGACAATTCTATGAACCATTTAAAGAAAAATCTCTTTCAGAAAAGAGGAGAGGTGGGGATGCTTTCTAACCCATTTTATATGGCCAGGATGACACTGATAGCAAAAGCAGATGGTGGCAAGTCAAGAAAACAATAAACCAGTAATTCTCACAAGAAACACAAAATCCTTTACAAAATACCACCAAATAGAATCCAGCAATATATAAAGAGGAAAAATACATAATGACTAAGTGGGATTTATCCCAAGAATGAAAGGTTGGTTTACTATTCAAAAGAGTCGAAGTATTTATTTCACCGCATTAACAGATTTAAGGATAAAAAAAAAAATCTTTGCAAGAGATATGGAAAAGGTATTTGAAAAAGTCAACTCCTATTCATGAATAAAAACTCTCAGCGAACTACAAATAGAGGAGAACTTCCTCAAACTAATGATGAACATCGTAAAACAACTCCAACAAAAACTGGAGACTTTCCTCCTAAGGTCAGAAAAAATTATGTGTACAATGCCAACCATTTCTACTCAACACTGTGCTGAACATACTAACCAGTGAAATAAAGCAAGGAAAAAAAGAGAAATAAAAGTCATAGAGATTGAAAAGGAAACTATAAAACCATTCTTACTTGCAACATGATCGTATCCTACCTACATTATCCTAAACACTAGTATGTAGATATCAGCAAAATCAAAATCACAGGATACAAGATCGATATACAATAATTAATTCTACTTCTATATGTTAGCAATAAACTCGAAAGTGACATTTAAAAAATATCATTTATGATAACATCAAATATTTAACGACATTAAACACACACACACACACACACACACACACAATCCTGTATTGAAAATAAAAGGGGTGCCTGGGTGGCTTAGCTGATTAAGCATCCAACTCTTGGTTTCAGCTCAGATCACAATCTCACGGGTCGTGAGATCAAGCCCCTTGTTGGGCTCCATGCTCAGCAAGGAGTCTGCTTGAAGATTCTCTCCCTTTGCCCCTCCCCTGACGTGCACACATGTTTGCACATACTCTCTCAAATAAAAAAATCTTTAAAAAAAAAAAAAAAGAGAGAGAATATAGGGCCCCTGGGGTTAAATGTCTGCCTTTGGCTCAGGTCACAATCCCAGGGTCCTGGGATCCAGCCCTGCATCAGGCACCCTGCTTGGCAGGGAGTCTGCTTCTCCTTCTCCCTCTTGCACCCCACTCATGCATGCCTATTTTTTCTCAAATAAGTAAATAAAATCTTTAAAACAAAGAAAAGAAAAAATATATAAAACATTGTTGTGAGAAATTTTTTTAGAAGACTCAATATTAAGATGTCCCAATTGGGGGTTCTGGATGGCTCAGTTAAGGGTCCAACTCTTGATTTTGGCTCAGGTCATGATCTCAGGGTTGTGAGATCAAGCCCCACATCCGGCTTCACGCTGGGCATGGAGCCTGCTTAAGATTCTCTCTCTCTCCTGCTGCTGCTGTCCCTCCCCTTGTTCATGCACACAAGCTCTCTCTCAAAATAAAAAAAAAGTTTAAAATTTTTAAAAAAGACATCCCAGTTTGATATATAGTATCAATGTAATTCCAGTCAAAATCCCAGAAGACTCTTGTAGAAAATAAGCTGAGTCTACAATGTACAAAGGACATGCCAACAGTTTTGAAAAAGAAAAACAATCAAGACTCCCACTACTTGATTTCAAGGCTTGAATAATCAAGTCGGTGGGGAGTGGGTATTGGTGTAAAGGTACATATTCAAATCAACAGAAGAGAATGCAGAAACAGTCTTACATGTGCTTACGCAACTCAACACTCAGATGAAAAAAAAAATAATAAACCTCAGCAATTAACAAGCGCAAGAGTCTGCTCAAAACAGATGATATACCTAAGTAAAAAAGATAAAACTTGTAAAAGTTTTAGGAAACAGAAGTCTCTTGTGAACCTGACACAGGCAAAGATTTCTTAGATGGGATGCAAACGGTCAAAACCTTAAAAGAAAGAAACTGATAGGTTATATTTAAACAAAATTTAAAACTTCTACTCAACAAAACATATTATTAAAAAGACTAAAAAATCAGGGGCGCCTGGGTGGCTCAGTTGGTTAAGCAACTGCCTTCAGCTCAGGTCATGATCCTGGAGACCCGGGATCGAGTCCCACATCGGGCTCCCTGCTCGGTGGGAAGCCTGCTTCTCCCTCTCTCACTCCCCCTGCTTGTGTTTCCTCTCTGGCTGTTTCTCTCTGTCAAATAAATAAATAAAATCTTTAAAAAAAAAAAAAAAAAAAGACTAAAAAATCAGAAACAGAAAATATCACGGCACACATAGCTCACAAAAGACTTGATTCCGGTATGCATTCTTTATATGCAATTAAGAAAATAATCCAATTAAAAATAGGTAAAGCTCTGAACAGATGCTTCACAAAAAGATAAAAAAGTGGCAATAAGCTTAAAGTGTTCAATATCATCAGTCATCCTATAACTGTAAACTAAAACCACAAATGTCACTACACATCCACCAGAATGGCTAAAAGAAAAATGACCTACAACAATCAAACGCTGTGATGATGCAGAACAGCTGGATCTATCATGTTCTGTTCATAAAAACAGAATGGTACAACCACCACTTTGGAAACTATCTGGCAGTTACTTACAAAGTTAAACACATACTTAACCACATGACTCAGCAATTTCACTCACAGGTTATTTACTCAAGAAAAAGGAAAACATGCATCTACAAAGATGAAGGTTCCCAGCAGTTCTGTTCCTAACAGTCAAAAAACAGAAACCCAAATACCCATCCAGACACACACACACACACACACACACATATAAAAGGAACCAAAATTCTGTAATGGGCAAAACTGCCCAACGTGTGTAATTGTAGTCTCAAAAAACTGGAGAGAGAAGGGGACACAGGAAACAAACTTAAATAGCTAAAACTTTTCCAAATTTAATAAAAACTATAAACCTACAAATCCAAGAAACTCAAAACAGAATGAACATTAAGAAAACCTCCCCAAAACATGTAATTAAATTGTTGGAAAGTAATCTCAAAAGCATTAGGAGAAACAAGACACATTCTATGCAAAGAATAAAGAATGACAACTATGCAGATCAGAAGACATTTTTCATGTATTTAAGGAAAAACAAATATGTCTTCAAAAATAACGGTGAAATAAAGAGCTTTTCAGAAAAACAAAAGCAGAGCAAATTCATAGACATGCTCTGCAAGAAATGCATGTTTTGAGGAAGAAAATGATATCTGATGGAAATTTATATTTAGATCCAAAGGAAGAATGCCAAAAACAGTAAATGAGTTTTAAACATTTTTAATCTCTTTAAATGATAAATGACTCTCTAAAGCAAAAACAAGAATGAAGTATAAGATTTCTAACAAGTGGAAGTAAACTGTATGACAACAACAGCACCAGGGAAATGGAAGTATACTATTTTAAGAATCTTATACTGTCCCTGAAGTCATGTTATTTAAGGCAGAGGATGATTAAAGATATATATAAATCCTAGAGCAGCGATTCAAGGACATCATCTTAGCATCCTTTATACCAAGAGTCAACCAACTTTTCCTATTAAGGACCATATCATAAATATTTTAGGCTTTCTGGGCCACATACAGTCCATAAAAAAAGGGTCAATAAATCTCAGATGACCAAAATAACACTGGTATGTTCTGGGACTACACAGAACCAAATGAGAAATGTGTAACACAAATATATTAGAAAAAGACCCAAATAACTAGAGATGAAACAACATAGTTCTAAACAATCCATAGGTTAAAACAAAAACCAAAAAAAACCAACATAAGAAAATATTTAACTGCATAATAAAGACAGCACATCAAAAGTTGTGGCTACAACTACAAGTGATTAAAGAGAAAGTAGTAATTTTAAGTGTCTACATAAGGAAAGAAGGTATTCAAAAAAAAAAAAAAATCAATGATTTAAGCACACACCTTAAAAAGCAAGAAAACGAAGCTATTTAAACGCAAGGGAGAAAAAAAGAAAATAACTTAAGAGTAGCTATCAGTAAAGTAGAAAATGGATAATATATGAAGTAAACAAAGTAAATAACTGAAAAGATTAATTGATAAATCCTTAACAACACTGACCAAAAACAAAACAAAACACCAAAGACTTAATTGGAATGGAATGGGGGGAACATCAGCAAATAAAGATAACATATAAAAGAGTAATTAATAAGAGGTTTGGATAGTATGAACAACTTCATGCCAATAAATTCAATGTATTTAAAAAAATTTTTCTCAAAAGAGAAGTCACCAAAACTGGCATAAAAAACAGAAAATCTAAATACCCTGTGTATCTATTAAAGAAATTAAATATCAATCAAATTCTTAAAAAGAAAATCCTGGTCCAGATAAAATTCACTGGTAAATTATTTCAATTATTTACAGAAATACCAATCTTACAAACTCATTTAGAAAAGGACAATACATCCCCAAATAAAAATATTAATACCCCTCATGAACATATATACAAATATCTTTTTTTTAATGAGAAAATTAAATCCAGCAATGCATAAAAGAGATAACTAAATCATGACTTAATGGGTTTGTCCCAGTTCTCAAAGTGTTTGTGAACCCCTACTGGTCTCTGAAATTCTTTCACAGAGCCAGCAAGATCAAAACTATTTTCATAAGACTAAGATGTTAATGTCCCTTTTTCACTGTGCTGACATCTACACTAATGGTGGTAAATCACTTGAGGCTAAAAATTTTTAACAGTTTAGCATCTTTGTGATATTCTGTGTCATGAAATGCAAAGTACCCTCTCAAAAAAGACTTGTCCTGGCAACCAAGATCTCCTTCAGTAGCTGAATAAAACTAAGTACATCCAGAAAATGGACAATACCCATCACTAAAAAGAACTGAACTATCAAAGCCATGAAGAGACATGGAAGAAACTTAAATGCATTATTACTAAGTGAAAGAAATCAATCTGAAAAGGACACATGCTGTAGGATTCCAACTACATGACATTCTGGAAAAAGGCAAAACAATGGAGACAGTAAAAATATCAATGGTTGTCAGGGGGTTGAAAGGATGCATAGGCAGAGCACACAGAATGTTGGGAACAATAATACTACTCTATATGACACTATAATGGTGAATACATGTCATCATACATTTGTCCAAACCTGCAGAACATATAACACCAAGAGTCAATCCTCATGTAAACCATGGACTTTGGGCAACAATGATGTGTCAATAAAGTTCATCAATTATAACAAATGTGGGACACCTGGGCAGCTCAGGCGGTTAAGCTTCTGCCTTCAGCTCAGGTCATGATCCCAGGGTCCTGGGATCAAGTCCCAAGTGGGGCCCCTTATTCAACAGGGAGCCTGTTTCTCCCTCTGCCTGCTGCACCCCCTGCTTATGTGCTCGCATGTGTGCATGCACTCTCTCTGACAAAATCTTTAAAAAAAAAAAAAATTATAACAAATGTGCTATCCTGGTAGGCGAAGTTGGTCATGGAGGAAGCTCTGCATGTGTGGGGAAGAGGATATATGGGAAAGCTCTGTTTCTTCCATTCGGTTTTTCCTGTGAACCTAAAACTGTTCTAAAAAATAAAGTCTATTAAAAATTTATCAGTGGAGGAGCACCTGGGTGGTTCAGTGGGTTAAGTGTCTGCCTTCAGCTCAAGTTATGATCCCAGAGTCCTGGGATCAAGCCCTGCATTGGGCTCCCTGCTCAGCGAAGAGCCTGCTTCTCCCTCTCCATCTGCCTGCCACTCTGCCTACTTGTGCTCTCTATCTCAAATAAATAAATCTCACATTATATATAAATATATATATATAATATAGGATATATATATATAATATAGGATATATATATATACACACACACACACACACACACACACACACACACACACACCAGGTGCCCATATATGCGTGAGTGTGTGGATGGCTAAGTGGGTTAAGCATCCAAAACTTGATGTCTGACTCAGTTTTGGCTTGGGTCCTGATCTCAGGTTTGTGAGCTAGAGACCTGTGTCAGATTTCTGCTGGGCACAGAGCCTGCTTAAGATTCTCTCACTCTGCCCCTACGCACTCCCTCTCTAAATAATAAATAAATAATGTGTGAAAATAATCAATAGAAATAACACATCTGCATACCAAAACATGATCATTTTCTTCAGGGTAAGCTTGTGTAAATATCTGAGTTACAAACTGGACTAGCCGCTTTTTCCATGGAATACCATTTTTACTTAAAACTACAAATTATGGGTTTTTATATTTAAGTGTTTAGCCAATATTTTCTCAAAGATAAATGAAATGAGCTTACTGCCTTAGGAAAAACAAATGACGACATAGCTGTCAATGACAAAATTAGAGCTTTCGAGTGAAAATTAGAATTTTCTATCTGTCACTATGTACTTGGCACCTTTCCAGTTACAGACAAATATATTTTTATGCACAAAAGGTCACTGATGTGGTTTCTACCACCAACTAACCAATAATAAGCTATTACATGTTGAGTTTGGGTGTACTATGAAAGTTGAATGTTCACAAGTTTATCCAAAAAGATACCTCCCTTTTCCAACTATTTATGTGAGACCAGATTTCTTACATATACCTCAACTAAAAACATCACAACAGACTGACTGCAACAGCAAATATGATATTTCAATTATCTTCTATTAAACTAGATTTTCAAGAGATTTATGATAATAATAGAGCACTGCCCATCCTTTCACGATATTTTTGGGAAAACATTTAAAAAATACAAAATTAACATCTAATGGGTTTGTCATTGTTATTTCTAAATGAATAGGTTTTAATTTCAGTTTTAATTTTTAATATGATAAATGTCAATAGATATAACTAATATATATGAAACTCTCTGGGGGTTAGAAATAATTTTTAAGAGTGTAAATGGAGCTGCAAAAACCAAAAAATTTGAGAGCTGCACATCGCAGGAATGCAACATTTAACAACTAAAAATCAATGAGGGGTGCCTGGGAAGCTCAGTCGGTTAGGCATCTGGCTTCGTCTCAGGTCATTGATCCCAGGGTCCTGAGATTAAGCCCCACATGAGGCTCCCCATTCAGTGAGAAGTCTGCTTCTCCCTCTGCCTCTACTTCTCTCCCCCCTCCCCCCGCTTATGCACTCTCTCTCTGTCTCTCAAATAATCTTTAAAAAAAAAAAAATTTAAAAAATGAGATTACCCAGACTATCAGAATAAAGTAAGAAAATCATACGATCTTTTTTAAAACCTAACAAAATTCAACAGCCATTTGTAATTTAAAAAGTCTCAGTGAGCAAGTTAGGATACACAAGGATGCCCTTCTCACCACTTTCTATTCAGCACTGTACTATTACAAGTCCAGCCCAGGGAAATAAGGCAGTAAGAAGAAATAAAAGTCATAAAGATTGGAAAGGAAGGAGTAAAAAATACCTCTATTTGCAGGTAACATGCTCACGTACATAAAAAACCCTCAGCAGAATCTAGAAAATAACTAATGAAACTACTAAGTGAATTTAGCAAGGTTACAGGATGAAAAAAAAAAAAAACAAACTACATTTTTATAATCTACCCATAAACACTGGAAAACACATTAAAAAAATATATATATATCATTTAAAAGGGCGCCTGGGTGGCTCAGTTAGTTAGGTGACTGCCTTTGGTTTAGGTCATGATCCTGGAGTCCCAGAACTGAGTCCTACACTGGGTTCCCTGTTTGGCAGTGGGTCTGTTTCTCCCTCTGACCTCTCCCCTCTCATGCTCTCTTTCTCTCACTCAAATAAATTAAAAAAAAAAAAAAAATCATTTAACAGCCACAAAACCTTAAGTTCAAAGAATCTAACGAAAACCATGAAGATCCTACCCTAAGAAGCTACAAAACTCAGTTTAAGAGAATATAAAGACCTAATCAGAATACATCATTTTAAGGATTTTATACTAAATACTGTTAAGATGCCTATTTTCCCCAAAATGAACAAAGAACCAATACAATCTCAAAATTCCAAGAGTCCATTTGTAAAAACTGACACTCTAAAATTAAAAGGAAATGCAAAGAAGCTAACACAGCAAAAATATTCTTACAGAAGTTGGAGAACTTATACTATCTCATCTCCAGACTTACTATAAAGCTTTAATCACTAAGACCATGTGTACTAGCGTAAGTTATAATCACATGTATCAGTGAAACAGGAGCCCAAAAGTAAACCTGCAACAGATTTTCCCAAGACAAGTCAATGGGAAAAGGAGAGTATTTTCAATAGACAGTGCTGGAACAACTGGATACATATATGTAAAAAAGGCATTTGGAATGCATTTGTGTGTAATAATTAAGAAACTGAATTATAGCAAATGCTCTTAGGATAATACTTACATTTTTTATTTTGATGTTTCCCCAATCATCATCCTGTTTTAAAAACAAATGAAAAACATTTAACCACCCCTATATAATCTGAACATATTATTAGGATAATCAATGAATTTTAAATTACTCCAAAATAGAGTAATTTTTTTCTGTTTGCAGATCTTACTTAAAATTACTATAATCAAAAGTATTTTTTTAAATGAGGTAGTAAAGTCGGTTAAGGCTTACAAGTGCTTAAACTACAAAAGACACAATCTACAAGACAATAAATCTGACTATACTAAATCTTGCTGACAGATACTAATTTTTCTGCATGTTCGTTACATATATGGACCCAGCAAAACTAATAATTAGCTTATGTTACAGGAGTAAGAGTAACTTATGAAATAAGGTCTACATAATTACAATGATTATATAATTTACTGCCCAAAGGAGGAGACTGAAAGTGCTATTAAAAATTATACCGGGACTACCAGAAGCAAACTACCCTTAATAACATTTGCTGTGTCCACGAATGTTTTTCAAGTCCTAAATCTCACAACTATGAATTAAATACTCTGACTTCAATATATTCAATTAAAACAATTTTTTTAATGCCATGATTGGTCCTCAGATACCTTGGTCTACTGCAGCTAAGCTCTTTCCTTTCACAGGATAAAGTCACTTCCACATGACTTCTTTTTTTACACAAAATCCCAGGCACCCAATATGCTTCCCTTTGGTGGTACCACTAATTTTTTCTTTGGACATCCTGCTTCAAAGCGCAACAGTAACTCCCTAAATATCCTTCTCAGTTTAAGGCCATTTCTATTAATCATAAGGAATAATAACTATATATGCTCCCTCAGATCACTTATCTGAAGTCACACAAAATTACAAAATGAACCGAGATCTGCTTGACTTCTAAATCACATGCTCTTCTGGTATCTTGCTGTATGTCATTTAAATCTCTCTAATGCTAAATTTTCTCCTTTATGAAATTATAAAATACATTTACTTTCATTTTTAAGATACACAGAGTTGAGAGTTAAAGAAAATAAAAGCCTAGCACAGAATAATTATTCAACAAGTGATTACTATTAGTCAGTTCACTTAATTACCATTTCTCTGTAATTCTCCATAGCACACCACCAGTGTAGAGCTCATCATAATTTCAGTTATCAAGTTCACTAATGACTAAAAAGCTCATGCTGCAACTTGAAGGGGAAACAACATTTTTTTTACTAACAATTTTACTGCTAGCTGACAGGGGCAACCAAACTCTGTCTCGAAGTTACCTACAGTTCTTTGGCATTTCACATCTAACTTGAGAGTAATATTTTTTTAAACTGTACTTCCACAGTTTTACAAAAATATTTACATCTTTTTGTGGCCCATCACTAATGACACCAGTAAGCTTAGACTCCTAACTGTAGTCAATATGATCACCTCAAGAAAACTAAAGGAAAAATTATGTTCTCTCTCTTTTTAAACAAAAATTTTTTTCTCCCACCTCCAAAGAGGTGTTACACAGTGATTACTCCCTAAGTGATAAGAGCTCTTTTTTAATGGGCAGAATATGAAACAAGTCAAAAAAAATTAACGGTTTTCCAATATTCCAGAAGTGGGGCTTTGGTAAAGATGTTGAAATATTTTGAATTTCAACATTTGAATGCATGTACAAAAATTTTAATCTACCATATTGGTCCATATCTTTAACAGAGATAAAGTTTTATCCACCCCTAAACAGAACACAACTAAGAATATATGGATTTTTATATCTAAACAAAATAAAATACTTTTAACACACCTTCATCAAGAAAAAAAAAATCCAAACAACAGAGATAAATGGAAAATTCCTCACTCTCCTGACTCCTAGGAACATTCACTGATATAATGCATTTTAAAATAAAACTTTCAATGATGCTTCTATAATACAGTGTTTTGAAATGGCTACAGTGTTCCTTCCTACACTAACATGAATAAGACAATTTTAAATTCAGACTATATACTCTCAACAAATTTAAAAAAAAAACCTCAACTGCTACATTTACTGGTGTTTGTTTCCACTAATTATGTAACAGTATATAATGAAATTTTGGGCTAAATCTTACCTTCAATGTTCCTCCTTTCACCATAACTTTCTGTCTGGCCGGCTGGACTCCAGTGAGTGCAAAAAGCTGAGCCTTGAACACCATTGGAGGTTCATCAGTGTTCAATTCTACACCTTCAAATTTCTCCTTTCCCCATTTCACGGTAACTGCAAACAAAACCATGATTTATTTTTTTCATTTATAAAAATAAAGCATATTTAAAGCAAGTGTAGGAATACAGAACTAAATTATAAGAAGAAAGGTTCCATGGGAGAATTGAAAGGTGTCGTTCCTGTGCAAGAGGTGGTCTGGTCAAATATTAAGAATCTAAAGATACAACTAAATCATTAAAAAATACAGAAATCTTACTTCAGTCATTTGGATGGCTATTAAAAAGGAAGACAAAGAAGAAGAAAATACCAAGTGCTGGTGAGGATGTAGAAAAACTAGAACCCTTGAGCATTCCTGATGGGAATATAAAACAGTACAGTCAGAAAAAAGTATGGTGGTTCCTCAAAAAATTAAACTTATCATATGATCCACTATATATATCCACTATATATATCCAAATATAAATACTTATTCACACCTTTTTTTTTTTTAAAAGAATTTATTTCTTTGACAGAGAGAAACACAGCGAGAGAGGGAAGACAAGCAGGGGGAGTGAGAGAGGGAGAAGGGAGCCGAGCAGGGAGCCCGATGTGGGGCTCGATCCCGGGTCTCTGGGATCATGACCTGAGCCGAAGGCAGTTGCCCAACCAACTGAGCCACCCAGGTGCCCCCACACTTTTAAGTATATACTTAATATATATTAAGTATATATTAAGTATATTAAGTATATACTTAAAAGTGTGAAGCAGGGACTCAAACTGCTATTTGTATATCCTTGTTCATAGTGCATTATTCACAAAAGCCTCAAAGATGTGAGTGGCCCAACTGTCCATCAGCAGATAAATGTATGAATAAAATGTGGTACAGACATATTATTCAGCCTTAAAAAGTAATGAAATCCTTACACATGCAATACACAAAATGGATGAACCTTGGAGATATTACACTAAACAAAATAAGCCAGATGCAAAAAGTCAGACATTATGATTTCCCTTATATGAGGCACCTACAGTTGTCAATTCATAGACAAAATAGGATGGTGGTTGCCAGGAGGCTGGAAGGAAGAGGAAATGGAGAGTTATTGTTCAATGGGTACAGAGTTTCAGTGTAAGAACATGAAAAAGCTCTGAAGGGGATGGTGATGATAGTCCCACAACAATATGAATGTACCTAACTCCAAAAATGTATACTTGAATATGTTTAAAATAGTATACTTTGTTACATATATTTCACCATATAATAAAAAAATCTCAATTGGCCTAATGAACAATATAACTTTTGAAATAATATAAAAATAATGAACACAAGGACACACATAGTTTGTTTCCACTGAAATCGTCAAACCTACTCAAATGAGACTCTCACAATAGTTGTTTTCCCAATAAAACCAAAATATGAAAAACTAACCCGTACTCCAAATCCCAACTCCTTCACTAGTTCGAGTAATGTGTTTATTAGCATTCATTCAATAAGCCCCAGAAGAAGCACTGGGAAGAGTCTATGAACTCAGAATCTAATAAGAGGGCATCTGGGTGGCTCAGTTGGTTAAGCGACTGCCTTCTGTTCAGGTCATGATCCCAGAGTCCCACATCAGGCTCCCTGCTCAGCGGGAAGCCTGCTTCTCCCTCTCTCACTCCCCCTGCTTGTGTTCCCTCTCTGGCTGTGTTTCTCTCTGTCAAATAAATAAAATCTTAAAAAAAAAAAAAAAAAAAGAATCTAATAAGAGAAAGAAAAGTAGAGAAAAGGTCAAAATAATTAAAGATATATTATAAGTGTTAAAGGAATGCTTCATGAGTGAAGGATTCCCTGGAGGAAGTGGTAACTTTGAGTTGAGTCTCAAAGAAAAAATTAAGTCTTAGCCTAAATATAAGCATTCCTGGAAAAGATAAGAAAAACATCAAAAGCGTAAAACTGCATTTTTTGTTCTGAGATTTAAGTAATTCCCTAAGAGAGGGGGAGAAAGCTGAAACTGGAAGATGGCCAGAGAGAAAGTCACAAAAGATAACCTAAGTCATGCTAAAATACACAGGCTTTGGGTTTTATGTTAAAGAAATGCAGTA
>PITA01001396.1:178022-198181 GCA_004023965.1 Spilogale gracilis
AAAAAAAAAAAAAAAGAAATTAAGAAGAGGAACCTATTTGAAATTGATTTAGTCGTGTCACCATGAGCAAGTTACTTAAACTTTTTGCTTACCCATCAAAGAGAATTATACCAGTATCACAGGATTATGCTGAAGTTTAAAACAAAGCAGCATGTATAAAAACACCAGCTTTGTGCCAGGTATGCAGGTGTTCGTTAATTTTAACAGCACTTATTCTTAACCATATATGAATCTATTTAATTTTCTACTAAAACTTATGAAATGGTACTTAAAATATTCTCATTTTAATATAAGGGTTTTTGCAGAACCTGAAAATATAAATTCTCAATATGGAGAGGTCAAAGAAGAAACCTTAGAAATCTACTTCAATTCTCCCATAAGGAAAAGATACCACACCTGGGTGGTTCAGAGGGTTAAGCCTCTGCCTTCAGCTCAGGTCATGATCTCAGGGTCCTGGGATCCAGGCCCATACGGGGCTCTCTGCTAAGCAGGGAGCCTGCTTCCTCCTCTCTTTCTGCCTGCCTTTCTGCCTACTTGTGAGCTCTCTGTCAAATAAATAAATAAAATCTTTAACATACACTGGTATTTATCGCCATCACTTAATTAATAACCCCTCAATTCTACACTGCATAAACAGAATATTTCAAGTACCATTCTACCGTTAATCTTGGCTTTAGAAAGAGGCTGAGCAATCATTAGAGCATTCAACTCAAGATGCTACAACACCAAGAATACACCTCGAAATTAACATTACTCCTTTGTTTCATATCATTCTTTGAAAATGCTGAAACTTCAATAAAGGAATTATGATGGAGTTAGGAATGGCCAATGAATCACACATCCATAGGGAACCGAAGTCACCAGTTTTAGGTGCCATTTTGAATAAGACTAAGAACAGCAAGGTCCATTAACTAAATGAAAATGCGATCCCTGGCCAATACCTTGGACTGCCTCAAGCAAAAATAAAATAAAAACTGCCAAACGCCACTTAAAAGGAAATGACGCCTGGGGGTATTTGTAATCATCAAAGTCTCAAAGCTAACACTATGCTTCAGATGTAGAAACCCAATATAGCGTTTGATGAACTGAAAACAAAAAGTTCACAATCTACCTCGGGATAAAACTGAAATTGGTACAAAAGGGGTGTCTGAGCCAAAGGCAGCAAGGGGTAAGCTATTGGAAGCTGTTAAGGGAAACCCCAAGCATTATGAAAGCTAACCTTCCATCCCTCCCTTACCTCGGGCTTCCCCCTCCCTACCCTCTCCTTCCGCAGCTACCACTAACGAGTCCAAAACCCCCTACACCTCTAGCCTGGTCCCGGGTGCCTCAGGACACACCCTCACCTCTCCTGCCTCACTAGGACAGCAACCGAAACTATTCTGCAGAGTCACCACTACGAGAAGCTGACTCGCGAGCCCCATCCCCGCTCCCCACCCACCCGGGCCAGAAAGGTGTGATCCCTCAGGTTGCAGAGCTCGGAAATAGCCGACGCAAAGAAAGGGGCCAGGGTCGTCGCCCGCCGCAGTCGCCCCCACCCGTGCCTGCCCGGTCCCCTCCCCCGCCCCAAGCTCAGCTGGGAGCCTGCCCTGCAGACCAGGCCTACTCAGAGGCCTAGCACAGGATGGAACTGCAGAGCGAGGAAGGAGCTCACCGGAATAAAGCGGCATGGCGGCGGAAGAGGCGGCGGAGATGCAGGAAGGCCGGACCTGGCAAGGGCGTCGAAGGGAAAGGGACGCGATGAAGCTGTGGCGGTGGCCAAGGCAGAGGCGCGGTAGTGGCGGCAGCACGGGTGCGACAAGACTCTCATTCAAACCGGCCACTGGCGATGACGCAGCAACACGCCGCAGAGCCACGGGGCGACTGCAGGAGAAGACCCGGCGCGCGCTGAATGGGCGAGGCGGGGCCTGGGGGGTGGAGAGCGGAGGGAGGTGGGAGCAAAGCCCCGCGAGGCAGCCGGCAAGCGCGCGCACGAGTCCCCTGCACCAATACAGGTGCACGCCTGCGCAGTACGCTGCGCTGCCCCGTGCCCACTGCAGTGGGCCGGCCCTGCCCTGCCTGGGCCCGCTGATTGTGAACTTCGTACCACGCAGCTGCTTTTTAGAAAGTCTCCCCTTTATTGAAAGAGTGGTTCCATTCGAGCTAGGTATTTCTTTTCCTTATTAATATAACCGGTAGATGAATCAGAGAGGCCTTGCTCCACCCCTCACCTGGGTATGTCTACTTATTAATAAAAATATCCAGCTCTCCCTTTCAAGATTTTGTGACAAAATGCCTGTCAGAAGGCTTTGAATACTGCAGAGATAAGCCTGCCTTGATTGTAATGTATTACTGTTGTTTCTAACAACCGGTTCGGACTCTGGGTTGGATCTAGTAAGACAGAAAAGAAAAAAAAAAAAAAAAAAAGCCCTACGATGGTGGGAGTTACCCACAGCCCTCCACGTACTTATCTTGAACCTGTTTCCCCAATCTGGAAAAAGAGAGCATTCAACTGGATGACTTCTGAGGCCTCTTCAAACTCCAAACTGTCATGGGAAATATAATTTCAAGTATTCTGGATGGGAAGTAGAGCCTATAAGTGAAAGGAGAATTTCAAAGAAATTCAAGTCAAATTTGAGGGACTTTCTTGCCTTATAGAGGCTTTTTTGCAGATTTCAAGTGCTGCAAAAGTGTTGAAACTGTCCATATTTCAATACGTAAATTGTCTACATTTCAAAACCGTATAATCCATTCAGAGACCAATTTCATGAATGTATGTCAGGAGTCTTATTCACCTTTCACTTCTCAAAGACCTAAGAGAATAGGATCCAAACTGTGACGGAAACAACAGAACGATACTGTAGAATATCTTTTAAAGTGATGTAATATGAGGTAGAAAGAGTATATCAAACTTACTGTGCATTATGATTGCAAGTACATAAAATTAATAGTCATAAAGACTCGTCTAAATCCAGTTATTACTAGCTGTGTGAACCCTCAACTTCTGTTTCCTTCTATGAAATCGAGAAAATATCTATACTATAGGATTTTTATGAAGATTAAATAAGATCACATGTAAGGGACGCCTGGGTGGCTCAGTTGGTTGGGCGACTGCCTTCGGCTCAGGTCATGATCCCGGAGACCTGGGATCGAGTCCCGCATCGGGCTCCCTGCTCAGCGGGAAGCCTGCTTCTCCCTCTCTGACTCCCCCTGCTTGTGTTCCCTCTCTGGCTATGTTTCTCTCTGTCAAATAAATAAAATCTAAAAAAAAAAAAAAAAAGATCACATGTAAAAGATGCTTAGCACAGCGCATTGCACCTAGTATGCCATAAATAACTATTACAGGTTACACAATAAAAACACCAGAGGGATTTTGTAGGGTACGATTAGAGTAGCAGACTATGGGTAGCTTTACTCTCTATTTTCCAAATGTTCAGTCATATAGTTCTATAAAATATTCTTTTAATTTTACTTCCAGTATAGTTACCATTCAGTGCTCTATTAGTTTTAGATGTACAGTATAGTGAGTCAACAATTCCATACAGCACACAGTGCTTATCACAAGTGGACTCCTGATCTGCATCACCTATTTCATCCAATCCTGACCCCCTTCCCCCCTAGTAACCATCCCTTTGCTTTCTCTATAGTTAAAAAGTCTGTTTCTTGGTATATTTCTTTTTCCTAAAATATATCTTTGAAAATATATCGGGGGTGCCTGGGTGGCTTAGTCATTAGGCATCTGCCTTCAGCTCAGGTCATGATCCCAGGGTGCCGGGATCGAGCCCTGTGTCTGGCTCCCTCCTCAGTGGAAAGCCTGCTTCTCCCTCTCCTTCTGCCCCTGCTTGTGTTCCCTCTCTCACTGTCTCTCTCTGTCAAATAAATAAAATCTTTAAAAAACAAATAAACTAATAAAAATATATTGGCTAGGTCCTCTTTAGGAAGACTCTTTGTTGCCCTGTATGATGTTCGCATTAAGGGAGGTCCTAAAGATAGATGTACTATGCTCTCATTGTACCCTGTTCTCACTCCAGTAACCTTCATCAAACTTATGTTTCTTTAATGTCTGTATTCCTGCACCAGACTCTAAACAGAAACCATGACTGTCCAGTAGGCATTCTGGAATTATTTGATGCTATGAGACCTGGATGAGAGCAACCGATTTTGAAATTACTCATTCTATACAACCCAGAGAGTCTTCCAGAACAAGTCTGTTTTTAGCTCACACTGACCAACACTTCAGTAAAACTTCTAGCCTGGTTGCAGGATCAAGAACCCAAATTTAAGACAAATGGAACAGAGTGAAAATGTAGACCAGTGCTAAGAACTAAAAAGAAGCATCAAAGGAAATTTATATAGCTAGCTTTCCTGGATATCAGCAGGAACCATAGATGATAGCAACCTTGCCCTATATCGCATATGTTGCTAATCCCTGGTCTATATGTGTCTAATGGGTGGAATCTTCTGCTTAAGGTTGACTTCTTTAAATAATGAATATATTAGTAATATCTTAACCTGCAAAATAAATAATGTCTGTAAAATGTAGCCAAGCATCAGAAAAGTTTTTAGTTGGTGAACTACCTACGGTAGCTTAGGTAAAATGCCAATCCTTATCTGGCTAATAGAAATCCTATCCAATTTTAAGGTCTCCAATCCTATCCAGTTACTTTACTGCTAATTCTTTCATATGTACTTAAAGCTTCCTCCTACAATTACCCCTTTCTATCAAGTAGTATTACATTGTAATGTTTGACCCTCTTATTCAACAAGTATATATTATGTGCAAGACACTCAACATAGAATCTGTAAATACAAAGATGAACCAAACAAAGATCTTGCCCTCACGAGTCTGAAAATCTAGGTATATTGAAATATGCACAGGTTTGGGGACATTTGGCTGGCTCAGTAGAGTATGGGACTCTTGACCTCAGGTCATGAGTTCAAACCCCATGTTCAGAGTAAAGACTAGTAAAAAATAAAACCTTAAAAAAAGAAAGAAAAATGCACAAATTAACTCTATAGCTCTCTGAATTAGAGCTCTTCGCTGTAAACAATGGGAGGAATTGATTGGTAGACTATAGGGTAAGCTAATGGAATCAGTAGGAACAACTGTGAACCAAGCACAGATAACGAATAGGAACCAAGAGATACGGGTAGCAGGGAAGATATGCAAGGTCATGTCACAGAACAGGTTGGGCATTCCCGCCACCACTTCCATGAGTAATTTCTAATTCTCGGTCCTCAATCCCTCAAGATTCTGTGTTCTGATCAAGAACACGTAATTAGGGGCACCTGGGTGGCTCACTCGTTAGGCATCTGCCTTCAGCTCAGATCATGATCCTGGGGTCCCAGGATCAAGCCCTGCATCAGGATCCTTGCTCGGCAAGAAACCTACTTCTCCCTCTCTCACTTCCCCTGCTTGTGTTCCCTCTCTAGCTGTGTTTTTCTCTGTCATAAATAAATAAAATCCTTTTTTTAAATAAGAATAAATTTTAAAAAAAGAATATATAATTAGAGTGGCTAAATCTGTTAAGTATCAGCCTTCTGCTCAGGTAATGACCCCAGGAGCCTGGGATTGAGTCCCTCATCGGGCTCCCTGCCTGTTAAGGGGTCTACTTCTCCCTCTGCCTCTCCTCACACTCTTTCTCTCAATCTCTCTCTCTCAAATAAATAAAATCTTTTTTTAAAAAAGAATATGGGGCGCCTGGGTGGCTCAGTTGGTTAAGCGACTGCCTTCAGCTCAGATCATGATCCCGGAGACCCAGGATTGAGCCCCACGTCGGGCTCCCTGCTCGGCGGGGAGCCTGCTTCTCCCTCTCTCACTCCCCCTGCTTGTGTTCCCTCTCTAGCTGTGTTTCTCTCTGTCAAATAAATAAAATATTTTTTTAAAAAAAGAATATACAATTAGCTAATGATGAGAAAAGGAGTGTCTGGCTCTGCCTCCCATGTCGATATATTGGGATATAGGATGTGGGCTGCCCCAAATGGAAGAGCCATATATTTGTCTTCTCTTGCTGTTGTAACAGATTATCACAGATTTAGTAGTTTAGGACAAAGCAAACATATCATCTTACCGCTCTGGGAGACAGAGTTCAACAGTGGTCTCAATCTTAAGGTATTGGCAAGACTGTACTCTCTCTGGAAGCTCTAGGGGAGAATCCAGTTCTTACCTTTTCCAGATGCTACAGGATGCCCACATTCCTTGTCTCGCTGCCCCCCCTCCAGCAACAGCATCCCTTCAGCCCCTGCTTCCATCCTCGTAGCTCTGCTGCTGACCCTGATCCTCTGCCTTCCTCTTTATAAGGATGCTGTTATTACATTGGTTCCACCTGGATAACCCAGGGTAATCTTCGCATCTTAAAATCCTTAACGTAATCACACTCTGCAAAGTTCCTATTGACATATAAGGTAACATATTCATGGGTTCAGGAGATTAGGACTGGGATATCTTTAGGGGAGCATTATTCTGTCCTCCTAACAAAAACACAAAAACCCACCAAAACCAGCAATATCCAATACACTTTCTGGTAACATCTACAATTTTTATCTTCTTATGCCTTTTTTTCTCTGCTAAATCATAAACTCAAACAGAAAATCCCAGCCTTAAATAATTTGGGAATAAATATCCTAATGATTTATTTTTATATAAATACATACTTATATACATAAAGTCAAAATTGTTTAATATATCTAATGTATATACATATATAATATTGTATATATTTATATATATTTATACACATAAATATATCCTGGAACAGTACATTGCCTATAAAATATGTCCAATAAGTATTTCCTAAATGAATACATGTCCTACTTTTGGGTCAACAGATGAGGCAAATTATATTAGGGTGAATCCTATGCTACTATAACAAAGAGACCCCAAAATCCAATAGATCAAAGAAGATAACAGGATATGAAATGGGGGAAAGAGCAATGGCTCTACCTCATGAGGTTGTTCGAAGACCAACATTCTACCCATAAAGTTCTTCTGCTATCCCCAAAAGCAGTACTTCTCAAAATTTAATCCAAATGTAAATCACCTGAGAGCTTGTTAAAATGCAGATTCTGATTCAGTAGTTCCTCAATGAAATTTAAGATACTAACAAGCTTTCAGGAAATCACTATTTTGAGCAGTAAGGCATTAAGGGACTTGTCTTTTTCTAACTGGCTGAACATGGACTGCAGGCACATCTGAGATTCAGCTCCCAAGAAGAAGAAATCGAAGGGGGGAAAAAAGCACAGGACAGCAATCTCCTCTAAAGCAAGAGTAATGGGAGGGATGTGCATAAATCACTCCCAATTCACATTTCATTGGTGAAAACTTTTAGGGCCTAACTGCATGGAATTCTGGGAAATGTAGTCTCTAGCAGGGCAAGGGTATTACTCAAGCTTACACTCTACCCTTATGCAAGAAGAGGAAAATGGACTTCGGTGGAAAACCAACAAATGTTGAACTCTTTTGTAAGTAATCTTCAAGCTTATGAAGTTTTCTTAAAACGTGACAAAATTCCCAAGTGTTTAATTTTCTCATCTGTAAAATGAATATTATAATATCTGTCTCTGGATGCTCTCATTGTCATAATATTTAAATCATTAGTTAAGTGTATATAAGTTTGGAATAATAACCAAATAGAGCTGATCTAGAACAGAACAAATACCAGGTGCACTGATATGTTTATACATCTACCTTTTAGGCTAAGTTCAGCTCCATAAGCTTTTTTGTTTTTTAAGATTTTATTTATTTATTTGACAGAGAGATCACAAACAGGCAGAGAGGCAGGCAGAGAAAGAGAGGGAACAGGCTCCCTGCCGAGCAGAGAGCCTGATGTGGGACTCGATCCCAGGACCCTGAGATCAGGACCTGAGCCGAAGGCAGAAGCTTAACCCTCTGAGCCACCCAGGCACCCCAAGCCCCAGAAGTTTTAATTAGTGAACCTAAAAAAGGAAAAGCAAATGATTTGTAATCCTTATCATCAAAAAGTTTCTTTCAGGGCGCCTGGGTAGCTCAGTTGGTTATGTATCCAGGTCACGTTCTCAGGGTCCTGGGATCCTGCCCCATGTTAAGCTTCCTGCTCAGCGGGGAGTTGGCTGCTCCCTTTCCCTCTGCCTCTTTTACGGTACTCTCTTAAATAAATAAGTAAAATATTTTTTAAAAATTAATTTTAGGGGCACCTGGGTGGCTCAGTCATTAAGCGTCTGCCTTTGGCTCAGGTCATTAATAGGGTCCATGGTCAAAGGAACGAGGCTGATACAAAAGTGAAGGTTAAGCAAAGCTTTATTTCATGCCAAGCACCGAAGCCTGCTTCTCCCTCTCTCACACCCCGTGCTTGTGTTCCCTCTCTAGCTGTGTTTCTCTCTGTCAAATAAATAAATAAAATCTTTTAAAAAATTAATTTTTTAAAAAAAGCTTTCTTTCGAAAACAGAAGTCTCCACAACCAGACACGAACAAATAGTTCTGGCCTAATATTTTCCTACCTATACATTCTGCTGCAATTAAATTCAATTATGCTTGAATATACTGTGCTTTCTTGCCTTCCATTTTTTTGTCCCCAGCCCCTACCTTGGAATCAAGTAATCCTCACTTCCTCTCCACTTCCTCACCTCTCACCTCCATGATACATTTCTACACTTCACAAACTGCAGAATCTCTTTGAGCGATTGCTTTTTGCATAATCCATTTAACATTTAATATTTACTGTCTTTTTTTACATATGCATATAGCAGTTATATTTTATCCTTCTATCTAGGCTGTGAATACTTCTTTGTACTTCCTTCAGAAATATTTGGTAGTTAATTCAGTTAGGGGACTCAGAATCATAGTGTGCTCCGAAGTAATTGGCTCACTATCTGTATATTATCAACTTCATACTAGATAACACGTACACCCATCGTGTTCATCTCTGTGCGCTCAAGGTCTGGCACAGACCCAGCATGGAGTAGGCGTCTTATATATTTGCTCAAAAGTGGATTACATGTGCTGGTGATAGGCATTCGGAGCAGGAAGAAACTGAAGCAAGTGGGAGGCAGTTGCGGACAGAAGGATTCTAGAGAAACAGAAAAAGCAAAACCTCAAAGCATCAAATTCATTCATTTAACAATTTCTTGTTGATTGTCTGCTCATGGGCCTTGCATTGTAGGAGCTCGTGGTCTATCAGAAAATGTAGAAAAAAATATTAAATTAAGTAATAACTGCATATGGACGGTAGGAAGGGGACTGGCTAGAATAGAGCAGAAGACACGTATCAGGCTGTAGCAATAGATAACGTGGGATGGGTGAAATGGGATGTGATTATAGAGAGCCTGAAGGCCAGGATAAAATGTTTCGTCTCAGTTATGTGGAGTTTTCTATCTCCTTAAAGCCACTAGTCACCACAAATAAGAAAATTAATATTGAAATTTCCATATGCTAGACTTTCCCAGATTCTCTCTCATTCCAAAGCATGATCTGACCTGTCAAGGATTCTTACATAGGGATCCCTGTGCGTTGAGGCAGAAAAGCTACTTTACTGTTTTCTACTTTTACAATTAGTAAAGTAATACATGTACAAGTTTTAAAATTTCAACAGTAACAGAAAAATATTTAACGAAGATTAAAACTCCTCTCTCTCCCCATCCCATCCTGAACTTCGTGCAGGCAACTAACTTTAACCTTTTATGATTTTGGAACTTCCTGGTGGTCACCTCCATAATTCTAAATAATATACTTACAATCCTATTGTTTATTTATCAAGTTTAAGCAATATTTATTAATACCCTTGTAAAATATGAGGATGTAGATTTTTCTGAGATACCTACATCCTCTTCCCATTTACCCTCCTTCTCCCAATTTTTATAGTTTTAAGTTTTAATTCCTTTGTTGGTTACTTTAAAATTTGTCACCTGCTTAAACCTCCATTTCTTGTTCCATAAGACCGTAAGAGTTTCTTTTTTTTTTTTTTTTAAGATTTTATTTATTTGACAGAGAGAAACACAGCCAGAGAGGGAACACAAGCAGGGGGAGTGAGAAAGGGAGAAGCAGGCTTCTCGCTGAGCAGGGAGCCCCATGTGGGACTTGATCCCGGCTCTCCGGGATCATGACCGGAGCGGAAGGCAGTCGCTTAACCAACTCAGCCACCCAGGCGCCCCAGACCTTAAGAGTTTCTTGACTGTAAGTGTATCAGACGAGGAAAGGGGAACTTCTGGCTTCCCCTACCTTCTGTATCTCCTCTTTCACATTCCAGTACCTTGCAGCCATACCACACTCTTACATACTAAATGATTATCAACAATAGAAACTAAGAATATTATGGCATCAACAAGAGATGGACAAAAACCAGGATACCTCCAGGGGGCTAGGAAACAAGAAGGATGTGATGACAATGACGGTCTGTTCCAGATGCTGCTGCCCAGATGAGTGAATTCTTTCATCCGGCGATTAATATCAACTCAGTTAATAATCCTTTTAGTCTCCACTAAACTATATCATCTCCAGCACCATTATGTAGGTGATGTGTTCTCTTCTTCTTTTTTTTTTAAGATTTTATTTATTTATTTGACAGAGAGAAACACAGCTAGAGAGGGAACACAAGCAGAGGGACTGAGAGAGGGAGAAGCAGGCTTCCCGCCGAGCAGGGAGCCCGATGTGGGGCTCGATCCTGGGTCTCCAGGATCATGACCTGAGCCGAAGGCAGTCGCTTAACCAACTGAGCCACCCAGGTGCCCCATGTTCTCTTCGTAAGTACTGTATAACTTTAATATTTTTTCCAGTGAGTTTCTGAAAATGGTGAATCTTTTTATTCCATATTTGGCTGCAAATATATTTATTTTAATCTTATTCTTGATGTAATCTTAGCTGAGCTGGGATTAGTAAATGGTCATAATTGTCCCTCAGCACCCCACTTTGAAGATATTCTTTCATTGTCTTTTATTATCTAGTATTGCTCTAGTATGAGACTTTTTAAATTTAATTGTTATTTTGTAGGTATTGTCTTTTCTTTCTGGTAACTTAAAATTTATTCCTGTTCTTACAATATGCCTGGATGTGTACTTCTTTGAATTTATCCTTCCCAATACTAGAGGTAAACTTGTGAACTAAGGACTTACATTTTTGAATTACCTATTCTCTCTTTGGGAACTACAGAGCAGTTCTGTGGAAAATTCCCTATCTTTCATTTCTCTTATCTGGTCTTTCATATTTTTAATCTTTTTATCTGTCTGTGGTAAACTACATCTGAATGCTCAGCACTGTCTTCTGTATTATTTATTCTTTCCTTGATTATGCCTAGTCTACAGATTTTCCCATCTATTCTTTCATATTTTAACAGTGATATTTTGCATTTTCAGGATTACCTATTTTTTTCATAAATTTTTAATCTTGACATGTGTAATATTTACCTATTTTGTATTCATAATTTATTGGTCTTTTTAAAGAAGATAGGACTCTTTTTTAAAGTTTTTTATTTTAAAAATTTTATTTATTTACTTATTTTAGAGAAAAGCAGAGAGTATGAGCAGAGGGAGGAGCAGAGGGAGAAGCAGACTCTGCACAGAGCACAGAGCCCAATACAGGGCTCCCCCAATCTCATGACCCTGAGATCATGACCCTGGCAGAGATCAAGAGTACGATGCTTAACTGACTAAGCCACCCAGATGACCTAAAAAGATGGAATTCTTTCACTCATACTAATTATTTTGTTATCATGACTATTTTAATGACATCTTACTTTGAAATGATTTAAAGTTTATAGTTAATTTGCAAGAATAGTACTAAGAATTATTTACCTTTCACTCAGATTCATCAATTATTAACGTTTTGCCATATTTATCTACCTATCAATCATCTAAATACCTTCTCATGCTTTTTCTGAATCACTTGATAGTAAGTTTCAGATATGATGTCCCTTTAGGCCTAAAGACTTCAGTATGTGTTCCCTAAGAGCAGGAACACTCACTTAAATAAACAATTACCAAAATCAGGATATTCAACGTTTTTATACAATAATACTATTACCTAATGTATAGACCTTCCTCAAACTGTGCAAAGTGTCCTTTATAGCACTTCTTTTCTAGTCTAGGGTCCACTCCAGGATCATGCATTGATTTCACTTAGTGTTAAGCTCCTCAATCTTGAACAATTACCCAGCCAAATTGTAAAGTCTTTAAAGGTTTCTTTATAAAATTAAATTAATCTAGAATAAAATCATAATGCCACTTCTGTAGAACATAGCTTCTATATTACCAGCAGCCAGACTTAACAAAAATTCAACATTGGCTTAACTGCTTCATCTGCCTTTTCCCATCTTTATTTCCTTAAGAACTTCAAGTAACCATCTTTAAAAAATATGGATTTTTCTTATATAACCGCAATATCATATATAACCACAATGTCACTTAACAAATTCATAATTTCTTGGAAACATCTAATAACGGAGACCATAATCAAGCTTCTACAATTGACTTTAAATGTTTGTTTGTTCATTTTGTTCTTTTTAGAATCAGGATTCAATGAAATCCATATATTACATTAGATTATTTCTCTTACATTTCTTTTTTTTGAAGATTTCATTTATTTATTTGACAGAGAGAACCACAGCGAGAGAGGGAACACAAGCAGGGGGAGTGAGAGAGGGAGAAGCAGGCTTCCCACCCAGCAGGGAGCCCAATGTGGGACTCCCCCTTTTCCCTCCCTCCCTTTAGTTTTAATTTTTATTGACTTTTTAAAAAACTAGGTAAATTGTTCCATACTATAAGATGTCCCACATTCTAGAGTTGTTGGTTTGCTTCTTAGTAACATCATTTGTTTTCCTTTATATCTCTTTTTTTTTTTTTTGTAAAAAAAAAATTAGCTCTAGAGGCTTAACAAAATTCTGGTTAAGTAGCACTCAGAGTGAAATAGTCTATACACATGTATACAATTGTATTTCTTTCTTTCTTTATGCATCAAGAAATTTACGTTGATGTTACCTTCTATCCTAGATTGCTTATGCATTTCCAAAACTCAAGCTTAACCCTGTTCTATTTTTCATAGTTTAAAGGTCCATTTTCTAGAGACTTGTGGGGTTCTTTGTGGGGCAGGGTAGGGTAACATCTAACACATGATCCCTATAGTGAGTGTTTGGTCTTGATTAAAAGAGACAAAAATAACTAAATATAACTTATAATATAACTAAAATAACACCAAAGCTTCACAAACATTTTTATCTACAAAAGCATGTAAAATTGGTCAAAAACATGTTACATTCAAGGATATTGATATTAGATAAGTCTAGCAATACCTTTACTAAGGAATGAGTAAAATATCCTTCAATCACTTCTTACTACAACCCTAGCTCCTGTTCCTTCATTGCTCTTCTTTAATCATGTAAACAATTTTTAAGTATGATATTCCTGGTATTATACTCATAAGCAAACTATTTTTGATAAGGTTTTACTCAAGAATAATTATTCAACTATCCCTTTAAATTATTTAAAACTGGGGTGCCTGGGTGGCTCAATTGGTTAAGCGACTGCCTTCAGCTCAGGTCATGATCCTGGAGACCCGGGATTGAGCCCCACATTGGGCTCCCTGCTCGGCAGGAAGCTTGCTTCTCCCTCTCTCACTCCCCCTGCTTTGTTCCCTCTCTAGCTGTGGTTCTTTTTGTCAAATAAATTTTAAAAATCTTTAAAAAATTATTTAAAACTGGTGCCCATACACATTTACTTATTTAACATATTAAAGTTTCAGACTAGTATAACTTGATTTTTAAATGTGAAAGGTATCTACAAAATTTCTGAAATGGACATTTGCTTTCACAGTTCCTACAGTGAGATGGCATCCATTCGTTTTGTTTTGGAAAGTAAATCAGATGACTCTGAAAGAAATATTTTATTATCCAGTACATAAATGTCTGCACTCTCTCTTGACTAGCTTGAAATCAAAGTATGAGATTCTTGTAAACTTCCAAGTTGCCAGTATCCTCAATAAATAGTTGCCTCTCTGGGACACCTGAGTGGCTCAGTTGGTTAAGCATCTGACTTTTGATCTCAGTTTAGGTCTTGATCTCAGGATTGTGAATTCAATCTCTGCATTGGGCTTCACGCTGGGCAGGGTTCCTACTTTAAAAAGGAAGGAAGGAAGGAAGGAAGGAAGGAAGGAAGGAAGGAAGGAAGGAAGGAAGGGAGGGAGGGAGGGAGGGAGGAAGGGAAAGAGGGAGGAAGAGAGGAAGGGAGGGAGGGAGGAGTAAGATACTTTTATTTCAGTCGCTTTTTTTCTGTTTTAAATATCAACATACATCCTGAAGTTCATTTTATTGGTTGAATAGTGCACCAGAAGGTATGAATTTTTACTGTATTCTCGTTAACAAATCAACAATAAGGTAAATAAGGATTTGTATACCATGTAATTTGGAGGAAAATTTCTGGAGCACTGAAACAGAAAATCAAAGTGGAAAACTGGGCTGTGATAACAAAACCAGTGGTTTAAAATTGTTCATTTGGCATCAAGTGTTTTCTTGGTATGACAGGGTATTCTGTCAAAAAACCACAGTGGTGTTCTTGTTTTCTTACTGGCGACTCACCTGGGAACCATAGCAACAAAACCAGAAATTTTTCTTCTCTGAGAAACCTACGCATATTTTAACAAAGATTGGTGGTGGGTGGTGTGGTTGGGAGGCAAACAGGAGAAAAATATGTAGATACTTGCTAAAGGAACACAGACCCTTTTAATCATATATTTTCATTCCCAATTTTTTTTAAAGATTTTATTTATTTATTTGACAGAGAGAAACACAGCTAGAGAGGGAACACAAGCAGAGGGAATGAGAGAGGGAGAAGCAGGCTTCCTGCCAAAGCAGGAAGCCCGATGTGGGGCTAGATTCCGGGTCTCCAGGATCATGACCTGAGCCGAAGGCCGTCGCCCAACCAACTGAGCCACCCAGGCGCCCCTCCCACTTTATTTTTGATCCCCACATTCAGAGTTCTTCGATTCCACAGAAGAATTCACTACACTTATGCTAAAATTTCTTGTAGTAATCATTCCTGTATGTTATTTTCCACCATACACCTATTTATCAAATCCATTTTATGGCTTTTGCTCATTTTTTTTAAATATAAATTTTGCCTAGATTCCCTGGTCTTCCCCGTGGAGAACCAGAGCAACCAGTAAGTCTGAGGAACATGTGTTGCTTTTTCCTCTTGCCTTTGTTGGAAAGAGCAGTCTGGTTCTTCCTTTACAAACCAACTTCTTCCCTTCTCAGTGCAGGTGGATTACATGGGTCTGACCTCATACGAACCTGGTTTAACCAATCAGAACCCTGCTTCCCTCTGCCAGAGTGATGGGCTCAAGGAAAAACATATGACTCAAGCAGTGAGGGGATTTCCGGGGTTCCCTGGACCAATTAGGCTTTTGGCTGAGATACTACACTTCTGGAATGTAAGCCTGGTCCTTCAGTGACTGTGTGAGTAGAAGATCAACTCAGAGGAGAAAATAGCCAAAGACATAAAGATCCTGGTAACATCATTTGAGTCCTTGGATTCATGCTCAAAGCCAACTTTCTACTCAACATTTTAATTACAAGTCAATAAATTTCTTCTTCTTTAGCCAGTTTGGGTTGGGTTTTCTATTGGCAGCCAGAGGATTCCTTATACAAAAGCATATGTTGTAAAAATGATATCCTAACACAAGTTCCATCTTTACACTTTCTCCCCACACATGTTTACATGTTTTCTGGAGGGGCGCCTGGGGGGCTTAGTTGGTTCAACATGTGCCTTGGGTCATGGCATCAGGTCATGATCCCAGGGTCTTGGGCTCAAGTCCTGCCTTAGACTCCCTGCTCAGCATGGAGCCTGCTTCTCCCTCTGTCTGCTGCTCCCCCTGCTTGTGCATGCTCACACTCTCTCTCTCTCACAAATGAATAAGTAAAATCTTTAAAAAAAAAAAAGTGTTTTCTGTAATTATGTTTTATGTACTGAGTGATACCATGTACTCTAACTTACTAAAAATCACACCATTTTAATAACTCAATTTTGGAAACAAGCATTATATGTGGTAGAAGAGGCATTAAACTATGAGCTGGGAGACTTGAGTTCTTCCCTGTTTTGTGTCTAATTGCAATTTAGGACACAGACATGTTGCAGTTTCCTCCCTGGATATTGATACAATAAGTAGCTTGAGTTGGACTGTCCCAAGGCACTTCGAACATTCAAATTTTGTCACTTTTAGAAATATACCCCAGAGAGGAAAAATGGAAGAGACTATATTAAATAGGAGGAAATAGATATGAGAAAACACTTTTATTTCACTAAAAACGATTTTAATTTGCGGTGCTCACGTATAATTTTTTGATCAAAGAAAAAAGTGTTGTGGGATACATTCTCGTTCCCCCGCATTTCTTGCCCTTCCCGATTGGACTACGATGTATCCTTACCCGCTTAATGCCGGGTCTGGACTTATGACTTGCTTTGGCCAGGAGATATGAATGATCGTGACACGTGTTCGGTCTGGGTAGAAGGGCGCCCTCGCGGGTCAGGTGTTCTCTTTTCCTTTGCAGTGATAATCAGCCATGTGCCGGATGGAGCGCGCTCCATCACCCGGAGTTCCGAGTGAATAGGATATGGAACAAAGCTGCTCCTGGCCCATAATGGACACGGAGTCCATTCACATTTTAGAGAAAAATAAACCTTTGTTTTTGTAAGCCACTGAGATCTGGGGAATTGTTCAGCCTCTCCTGACTAATGCTGCAAAGGTGACTAGGCAAACTGTATTACCATCTTAATGCAGGCTAAGACTGAGGCTAGCACTATATTAATACAGAAAATTTGTACGATCATTTTTTTCTCCAAACTTTTTCTGAACTTAGTTGATTAGATGTCAATTGCATTACTCTATAGTAACAATATATGGCCTACATTAGTATCAGAATCATAAAGGAGACTCATGTAGAGAAGTTTAGTAACAGGAAGCTTCTTCAAGCCTGAACTGATTTTATGTGAAAAGAAGTTGCAATTGAAATAAGAAATAGTGAAGAAAAAAAAAACAGAAACAAAAGAAAAGAAAGAAGGAATAATGATTTTAAAAGTGAGGCTGAGGGATGCCTGGGTGGCTCAGTTGGTTGAGCGACTGCCTTCAGCTCAGGTCATGATCCTGGAGACCCGGGATCCAGTCCCACATCGGGCTCCCTGCTCGTGGGGAGGCCTGCTTCTCCCTCTCTCACTCCCCTTGCTTGTGTTCCCTCTCTGGCTGTGTTTCTCTCTGTCAAATAAATAATAAAAAATCTTTAAAAAAAAATAAATAAAAGTGAGGCTGAAAAAAATTTTAAAATGAAAGGGAGACTGATAGGTGAAAGCTGTGAAATCCTGAGACTTAAATCATAAGTGATTATATAAATTCCCTCAGAAATTGGAAGAGAGGTTTAAAATGCCATCTAGACAGAAGTACAGCAACAACTGAAGCAATTATAATAAATTGTGTTCTAATTGTATAAAACATAATCGTAATTTCCTTTTGGATTCTGAAATAGATAAGAAATAGATAAGAAAAAAAACTTTTCTTTCACTAAAAACCATATTAATTTGAGGTGCTCACTGAAAAGGGACGAGGAGCTTGCGCTGAATGGAGGACACCAAGAGACGATCTCATGCAAGATGCAAAGGGTTTATTCGAGCATGCTCGGGCCCACAGCCTGACCCCAAACCAGTCAGCGGCTGAGAGCCCCGAGCTATCCCAGGGGCGACCTTATATAGAACTACATTGTCCGTTACAGCAAAGCCCGCTCATCGACAGCCAATTAGTTTAAAACACCACAGCAGGGTCTGCAGGCAGGCAGCCAATGAGTTTACGACAAATCACATACTTTCACCAATCGTCTCTACAGGGGATATATGTCCTAATTTGGGCTAGCAAGAGGTATGTGACAAGCTGCATGCGCGCGGTCCTTGGGGCCTGGGTGGGGTCGGGTACCTGCCTGCCGGTTGTTGGGCTCAGATAACAGAATGTGGGTCTGCTCTTACATCCTGGAGGGTGGGGGCCTTCACAGCAGCCTTTCACTCACATATAAATATGTGATATATATAAATATAACCATATATATAAATATGAAGAATATATTGAGCACATAATATGCTTGAGGTCTATAAAAATAGAGATTACTAGTTCAAGAGACATTATTAAGGAATGAGTTACTGATTGTGGGCAATTTTATGTGACATGCTCTGAGGTAGGGAGTAAACTATACTGAAAAAAGAAAAAGGACTCTAAGGGAGCTTGAAAAGAAAAATGCTTTAAAGACAATAACAGAAACTATCCCATAATGAAGGAGGGTTGTTTTTTTTTTTTACACCATTGGTGAATGGTGATTTTGCAAATATTTTCCTTGAAAAAATATAACATGAACATTGAAATATAATTAATGATTGGATAAGATTTCTCAGTTAGAACCCTAATATTAGAAACAATGAGATACGACTCCTTGTCTAACCATGAGGACCTTCAGTGACCAATGTCTGATGCATTACTTCCACATTCTACCTAACTCGAAAATAAATTTTTTTCTGGCCAACTCTAATCCAATATCATAAGGGCATGGAATTATGGAAACCAGACTTCCAGTATAAAACCAAGTTGACACAACACAAAACCACAGCAAATTTTTCAGAATTTTCTTACGTTGTACTTATGTTTCCATGTCTGCACATACAAATCTAATTTCAGTTTATATTGTGTGCATACAGAATTTTATAATTCAGGTGCTCATAAACTCAGATATTTTGGGGTTTAATTTTTTTATTATGACAAAGGCAATGATATAAATTGTCACATGACACTCAAAATATAAGAAATATAACAATTGTTTTGCTATATACAATAACATCTACCTACAGGTATAACTTGGAGATAGAATGCTGCAAAAAAGCTGATATTGCAATAAAGTAAGTCACATAGATTTTTTTGGTACCTCATGCATATAAAACTTATGTTTAGGGCACCTGGTGGCTCAGTGGGTTAAAGCCTCTGCCTTCATCTCAGGTCATGATCTCAGGGTTCCAGGATCAAGGCCTGTGTTGGGCTCTCTGCTCAGCAGGGAGCCTGCTTCCTCCTCTCTCTCTGCCTGCCTCTCTGCCTACTTGTGATCTTTCTCTGTCAAATAAATAATCAAAATCTTATGTTGTTTTTTTTTTAAAGATTTCATTTATCTGACAGAGAGAAACACAGCTAGAGAAGGAACACAAGCAGGGAGAGTGAGAGAGGGAGAAGCAGGCTTCCCGCCGAGCAGGGAGCCCAGTGTGGGACTCGATCCCAGATCTCTGGGATCATGACCTGAGCCGAAGGCAGTCGCCTAACCAACTGAGCCACCCAGGTGCCCCAATAAAATCTTTAAAAAACCAAACCTATGTTGGGGTGAAAATGCTGTGAAAGTTGTTGAAATGGCAATGGATTTAGAATCTCTCATAAACAAAAGCAGTGGTTGGGTTTGAGAGGATTGACTTCAGTTTGGAAAGAAGTTCTGTGGGTCAAGTGCTGTCAAACAGTATTCATGCTACAGAGAAGTAATTTGTGAAAGGAAGTGTCAATTGATGTGACAGACTTCAATGTTGTCTTATTTTAAGAAATTGTCACAGACACCCCAACCCTTAGCAACCACCACCATGATCAGTTAGCTGCCAAAACATGGAGGCAAAACCAGGAAAATATTGACTCACTGGAAGCTCAGGTAATGGTTAGTATTTTTTAGCAGTAACAAATATTAAAATTAAGTAATGTACACTTTTTCAGGATAACTTAATAAACTATAGTCTAGTGTAAACTTAAGCTTTTGGGTTTTTTAAAAGATTTTATTTATTTGACAGAGAGAAGATTAGATTCCCTCTCAAGAAACCACTCTGCTCATCCATCAGAAGCAACTCCTCATCCGCTCAGGTTTGATCATGAGCCTGCAGCAAGGCAGTCACATCTTCAGGCTCCACTTCTGATGCTGGTTCTCTTGCTGTTTCCACCACATCTGCAGGGACTTCCTCACTGATGTCTCCAGTTGTGGGCTGGAATCAACTTCTAAATTTCTGGAAATGTTCATATTTTGACTGCTTCCCAAGAATCATGAATGTTCTTAATGACATCTAGAATGGTGACCCCCTTCCAGAAGGTTTTCAATCGACTTTTCCCCAAGCCATCAGAACAATTCTCCCTACGGCAGCTATGGCCTCATGAAACATATTTCTTCGATCCTAAGAC
>PITA01001397.1:0-33361 GCA_004023965.1 Spilogale gracilis
CTTATGGAGCCTTGCATTTTGCTCACCAGGCTGGGCCTCAGAGAATTCTCGACCATTCTCTTTTCTGGGTCTCCTCTCTCTTCCATCCCAGGGTGAAATGCAGCTCCCAGTCCGCAGACACCCTGTCACAAGACTGTAGCACTTGGCCGACTTCGCCGCAGGCGCAAGCGTGATGGGCTGGGGCTCTAAGTGAATGTTACACATCCTGACCCGAGTCTGACCTTCCTCTTCAGGCCCTTGGGGTCCTGCTCTGCCCTTGGGTCCTCTAGTTCCCCAGAACCGGTCCCGTCACCTTAGCTCCTCTCCCATGTCCCCTGCCCCAGGCCACCCTCACTCTCCCTGGGCGGCCCTGAAATCCTCCCGTTCTGCCCACTTGATTTGCTGCAGTGCATTCTAAGCTCACTCTTCCCAGTAAGACTATGCCGAGGTGGGCTGTCCTCCTTCCACCAAATGGCCCACCAAACCTGTGAGGATATATTCATCCTCAAGGATGCAAGAGAGAAGCAGCCATCTACAAGCAGAAAGGAGTGATGCTGCTCTGGGATATGGCCATGACTAATAATTTGGGGGTTGGCTTTATTTCTCACTAGACTGAGCTTGTGCTGTTCCAATTTAAGACAACGAAGGGTCTTTGTTGCACTGGATTTAGGTTAAAATACATATCAAGTGCCTTGGGTGACAGACATTCTAGTGAGTTCTACAGATACTAGAGTGGACAAGCCAGGTGTGTCCCCAAAAACATGCCACTGGTGAAGAAGGGCATGTCGGGACCTGCCCAGAACCCCAGAATGTGCTCGTGGTCCTTGCTCCAGCCACATTCTGTTTTACCTCTGGGAGTTCAGGTTGGACCAACAGACGAGGGCTGGAGAAGAGCTTGTGCCTTGTGAGATTGGAAACCACAGAGCTCAGAACATCCTTGAGGATGCTGGGGTCCCAGATGCCAAAGTGAAGTCTTGGAGTCATCACCCCAAGTTTACTCCAGCCTGGCTCTGGCTCTGGTCAGAGCTGGGGATGTCCATCCACAGGGTGACAGCAGCAGCCCCGGTGACAGCCGGGGCCCGAGGGAGGTCAAGTCTGGGGCCACGGAACACCTCCAGGGGCAGCGGGTACCAGTTTCTGCTTTGTGACCATATCCATGGTCACAGCGTGACCCCCCAGCATTGGGGCGGGGGTAGGCTGCAGAAGCCATGGATGGTATGACTGTGGCTCTCAGCAGTCGTGTCCTCATTTCTGTGGTCAAGCAGAGAGGCTGAGAACATGTCCTGAGGAGAATGATCCAGTAACACCAGCTGCTGGCCAAGGACAGAGAAGCAGGTTAAGGTGGCCCCCGGGGAAGAGGGTCAGCCCCTCCCCCTCTCCTGTAGAAGGGGCTGCTCAGGAAACCACTGGATTAATTACAGTTTAAAATTCTATCTGCCTTACTTTCATTTCTTCGAGAACCCTCTGCTGTGCTTTCATTGCTATTTTAGAAAGGCATGGAAATAAAACCCCTGGTTATTACCAAGAAGCCACCTACAACTTCAGTTGTGACCAACTTTGTGGTCTAGACTGGAACTCCTCCATCTTTGACAGTCATGTGCCTCCCCTGGGTGTCTTGTTAAAATGCAAATTCTGATTCAGTGACTACACTCAGTCACTGCGGTGATTCTGCCCTGCCCTCGGGTGATGCTGAAGCTGCCAGTGGCCCACACTCTTTAAGTGGCAAGGCTTAACGATCTCCTGGGCTCTGCTGACACCATGTCCACAGTTTGGAGTCACCGTGAAAGGGACAAGGACAACAGGAACGCCCCAGATAAGGCTGAGAGGCCTATGTCCGTGGCCAAGAGAAAAGCAACATTTCTCTTCCCTGCCCTCCTCCAGCTAGAGGTCACACTCCTGGAACAGGGGTTGGAGCGGGTGTTTCTTCTCCCCCTTGGCAGACACCCTGCCTCCCTAGGATATTTTCATCTGTCAAGGATGGAGCCTCTTCTCCAAGACCCTTTCTAGTTGTAAGAAGAGCAGCTCTGGCTCCCAAGACAGAATCTGACTTGTTCTTGAACGAAATTTCTGCGGTCTTGGCTTGGGGAAAATCAGTCGTCTCATATTCCAGAAGAGTAGATTGGATTTACGGTGCGCCAGCATCTTGCCTTGCGTGTTCTTCCCACCACATTTGCAAGGAGGTTTTCCCATCCCCATTTATAGAGGAGGAAACAGAGGCTTGGAGAGAAATCAGGCAACACATCCAAGTTCACACAGCTCACCATTTCCAGAGCTGTTCCCAGAGACTGTGCACCTGCCACCACAGTAACTGGTTTTCAATCATGGATTAAAAAATCTCAGAGTTTTCCTGGATTTCAGACACTGAAATCCATTAGTTGTGACTCTGCTACCAAACAGGGTGATCTTCAATTATTATAGACAAGAGATGGGAAAGGGTCATTAAGTACCAGGCAACACTTGTTACTTAGACCAGTGGATGTGCCCTAATGATCTTTTTGAATTTCAAGGGTAAAGAAAAACAAGATACATAAGCTTCCAGGCAAGTCACTACAAATGAATACGTAGCAGTGTGACTTTAGATTTCTCTTCTATGACATGAAACAGCAGAAGTAACTGTTGAATAGTATCGACACAATTTTTAGGAGAAATGTTTATGAACCAATAGTTCCAACATTCAGTCAACTTAATGTGCGCAGACATGATCAGATTCTAGACCTCAGAAAGTCAACTACCTACATGCCCTGCCTAAAAAAATTACCCAAGACTAGAAGTCAATTAGGTGATGAAGTAAAACAAATGACTTAAGGATGAGGAAGTCACAGTTTAAGTACATGATGTTATGTGACCAGTTAAATATAAGTAAATCTAAATAATTATTGCTAATATGGTTATAAAACTTGATATAAATATCAAAATAATTATGAAAAGTGAAGATATATATTATTAGTAATAATAACGTAAGCCAGAAATTCCCAAATAGGCCAAAGCTGGAAATGGCTGAAAGAAGTAGAAAGAAAGCAGTAACATACGAAATGCTGTGTCTTATATAAAAGAAAAACAGGCACTATTTCATTCTTGTTGATAATCAGAGAAAAATGAATTTAAATTAATATTAAACAGTAGCAAAGGAAGTATGTGTCATATTTCCCCCCTGAATTATTAGAAAAGAAAAAATAAAATAGAACAGAAAAGTATACCTCAAAGTATACACAGCTCTTATCCCTAAATAAAGGAATTATATGTGATTTCATTGTCTTCTTCTTACTTTTTTTTGAATTTTTCAAATTTCTATAATAAACACGTACTATTTTGTAATATACACGTGGAAATCCCAAAATTATCATGGGAAAGATTTGCTTCTTGGGAAAAAGAAAAAGAAGACTACATATGCATCCAGTAAACCAATTTTACACAGTCTAATACCAAATAGCCATGCTAACTGGAATTCTCTCTTTAGTCTGTAGTCTCAGGAGGAAACTGATCTGTTTCTAAGTCTCAAATGTAGGAATGAATAATTAATATGCCTGGAACCGCCTATGAATATATCAGTGATCTTTGCTTTGTGAATAGCATCACGTGAGGGGGAAAGTTCAATGACCTTACATCAAAAGGTGTGATTACTTAACCACCTGGATAGAGCCCTCTCTTTTGGCACTTCATTTTTAGTTCATTGGAAGCCATAATTTTTATCTCCACTGCCACTGTCATCACGATCATCCTCACCATCACCATCATCATCCTAACCATCATCATCATTTTCACCATTGCCATCATCACCACCACTAACACCACCACCACCACCACCACCACCATCATCATTATTTCTGCTTTTTATTGAGCACCTTTCAGGAGCTAATCTCCATACCTAATATATTATGTGCACAATGTCATTACTTCTCCCTAGACTCTAAGAGTCTTTTCCTCTTCTTGTAGCTGAGGAGATAAGTACAAAGAGGTTAAATTACTCGTCTGGTCATTGATGACCCAGCATGAATTACAGTGATTTTAGAAAATTATAACTATTTTATTTTAATAATAAAATGATACTACGGATTTGGGAGATTAGAGGAAAGAAAGAAAACCGTGCATCTCCTCTACTTCCCATTGTCCTTCTCCTGCTGTATAGTGAAAATTACATACTATAGATTTTACTTATTTATTATGTTTTATTATCTGACTGTCTTCACTAGAATGTTAGCTCTATGAAGACAGATTTTTCTTGGGCTTGTCCACTGTTGTGGCCTCAAAAAGCATGCACATAGTAAGTGTTCATTAAATATTTGTTTGGTGTCAGTGCGGACATGAACAACAATAGACTGGGGGAAAACGCTGCCATGGGTGGGAGGAGAAGGTGGGATTGATGTAGAATATTTGGTCTTAGGGGCTGAGGCATGCTTGGGGGAGATGTCCTTTAGGCAAGTGGGAATGTGTGACTGGAGCTGAAGGGCTAGGTCCAGCCTGGGAGCCCAGCTTTGGGAACTGTTCAAAGTGAGAGAGAGAGTGGGGGGTGAGGGAAGAGAGAGGTAACTTAACAGCTTGACACTTTGGGCTTTGGAGGGGAGTAAGAGCTCTGTGAGTACAGGAGTGGAGGGATAGGAGAAGAACCGGGAATGTTGGGTTTTATAAAGCAAAGGAGGAGAAAGTGTCAAGGAGTAGGTAGTCAGATGTGCCTTAAGGAGCAAAGATTTCCAGGAGAACTTGGAGGAGGCTTGGGTGTTGAGAAGAGGCCATTTGACTTGATGATTACAGATCATGGGTGTACTTTAGTGAGGACTCTACATCAGATTGGCACCGACTGACATGGTGGCCACATGGGATGGTTGGGCACTTGAAATGAGGCAAGCTCAAGTTGAGATGTGCTCCAAGTGCAAAAAATCACACTTTACTATGAAGACTTAGAAAAGTTGGGGGGGGGGGAATGCAATATGGCTTAATAATAATTTTTATGTTGATCACATGTTGAAATGATATTTTCATTTCAAATATATTAGGTGAGGTTATACCATGTATTAAGTCAAATAAATTATGTTATTAAAAGTAGTTTCAACTATTTTGGGGTGTTTTTTTTTTTACATTTTTTAGTATGATTACTAGATATTTTCCAACTATATATGTGGCTCACATTGTATTTCTATTGGACACTGTCAGGCTAGACTGCAGGATTAAAATTCAGCAACATATATAAACTTGTCTTTCTTTCCCTCCCTCCCTTCTTTCCTTCCTTCCTGCTTCCCTTCCTTCTTTCCTCCCTCCCTTCCTTCCTTCCTTCCTTCCTTCCTTCCTTCCTTCCTTCCTTCTTTCCTTCCCTACCTTCCCTTCTTCCTTCCTTCCTTCCTCTCTCACTCTCCTTCCTTCCCTCTCTCCCTCCCTTTGCAAACCAATGCCTTTTAGCAGCTACAACATTTTCAGATGGACACTCAAATGGTTGATCTTCCATTCTCAATAAAAGTAGATGCTTTTTATAATATCAAATCATCACATTGCTTTAGCATTAAGTTGCCTGGTGTCATAGTAAAGTGAATAGTGGAGTGATATGTAGTACATTAGCTGTCCTGAGCTCTTAGCTTCCAGGGAGAAGAAGAAATGACATCAGTGAGGTTTCTTTTACATTAAGCAGCAAATAAGTGAAAGCCTTTGAAGAAACCACCTAAATGAAGTCCTGGAATTATAATTACCCAACCTCCAATTTGGCAAACAGAGGTTTTCTTACAATATAACCATCTCCCAAATAATGGTCCGTCCTGGTGGGAGGTAGGGACTGCGGGATGCATGGGTCCAAGGCAAAGATGTTACTGATTTGGACACTTGAACAGCTGCTTAAGAATGAAATTCCCAGTGTTCCTCTTGGCAGGGATCAGGAATTGTTCTTGGATGCTGCAAGTCAGCCTTTAGCCTTTATGTATTTGCTGGTAGGGCAATGAATTTGCTTACTTCTTAGAAAAATAAAAGGACACGATACAATAAGTTGCTTCTACTCTCTTCTGGTCTTTATGGAAAAATATTAAATATTCACCATTAAAGTCTAGTGCCATGTAGCTGTGTGGACATCCTTCCTGGAGGGGATAGAGGACCTTACGCCTAGAAAGGACCCATGAGGCAATCATTTCAATAGACAAGAAGTGGACTCAGAGACGTCCCTGGTGTCATGAGAGCAGGCTTACCTCATTTGTAAGCAGCGGAGCTGCAAGGAGACCTCCCCTCCACCATGCCACCTGCTCTCCACGGCTTTGCCGCTCCTTTGTCCGCGACCGCCCCTTCCTCAGGAAGCTCGGTGGGAACCAGAGCTGCCGAGAAGCTCCTATACCTTATGGTGGATCTCTTCACCAGTGATCATTTTTTTAATAAATGAAAATGGTTCTTTCCTCAGATACTTATTTAGGAACCTGGGGTTTAAGTGAACACCTCTGGTGGCCATTAGCATTTTTAATCAAGGAGCAGTGAAAATAAAACCAAGATTAATTGATTCTTTCGTAGATTGGCACAGCTGTAACCTTGGCCGAAGGGCAAAGAAGGAATTACAAGAAGTTCCCTATGTAGTGACTTCCTTTCTATAAAGGGGGGAACCGCGTTGCATCCAGAATCCCAGCTCAGAGGTAGGTCCCACCTCGGTATTGACAATGTCACAGTCCAAGTGAGCCAGAGTAAAGATGGAAGTGTCCACACGTGGGAACAGCTGTGGCTGTATCAGTATGCACCGGGCTGGTCGGCCCCAGAGCCTGAGTGGAGATTCGCGTGCACGGAACTTATGAAGGGAGTCTTCCCAGGGACCGGGGAGAGCGGCAGAAGCTGAGTGCGGGGTGTTCTTCTGTCCAGCCTCAGCCAGACCCCGCAGGGGAGCCCTATGATGTCAGCTCTCCCTCAGAGGGAGTCCACACCTGGAGCAAGAGAGCTGGGCTTGCATCTCTCTGCACCGGTCGGTCGTTGGTCAAGGGTTCCCAGGTGGCCCCGGTTCCCTGCAGGCGGAGCCGCACAGAGCAGTGTCCGGAGCGAGTTGTGGGTGCGGGCTGGACGCAGAGCCCCTGGGCAGGGGCTGGACGCACGAGCCAGGGAGGGAAGTGGAAGGGATCTTGGCGTGGTCCCACTGGTGTCTGCTGCACCCCCAGCTTTGGCCTGAGCAGAATCTCGACGTTATCCACGACTCCACTTCTGTTTTCCAGGCTTTCTTCCCCGCACGTCTGGGTTGGAGCGTATAGTGGCCATTTGTTTTCTGGTTGCCCAATAGCCATTCCCTCTTCCCTTTGATCACTGTAATTTAATTATTATTAGGCAATTGAGCAATACTAAATGAATAATGATTTCAGGAAATGATTCTTAGTCTGTGTCTTTTGGCAGAGACGACCAGCTCAGACTTCCTGGGCGAGCGTGTGCCCCAGGCCCAGACGCCGTCCTGACCTGTGGCCCGGGGACTGGTGCAGGGATGGTACCCCCGTCAGAAGTTGAATACAGGGAATGGGAATGACTCTAGCAGTTTTTAAGCAGACAGATATTTTATGTGGGGGAGCAGGTGCTCCTGGAAGGGCTGGAGGAAGCAGGCTCCTGCTGGGTCTTCAGGAGGGATGCTTCTGTTCACCAGAGATAAGTAAGAAGGTGGAGAGGGAGGAGCCGCCACCCCCAGACTGTTGTATTCAAGGGCGTACCCAGCCGTTACAGTCCAGGCCTCAGAAGCTTCTTAACCCCCGTGAAGCTAGAGACAGTCCACGGGAGCAGCTCTCCTCATCTGGGAGCCACAGCCGAGGTAGCAAGACCGTGGTACCTCGGTCACTGCTGCCTTCCAGATGTCACTGCAGGACATCTGGGACATGGCGGCTCATTTGTTTGGCTGAACCGGAGGCTGAGGATATAGATTTTCAGGTTGCAGCCTTTGTAGCCCAGGGGGAGCATTGCTAGAGGGGTCAGAATGGGCTCTGAGGGCCAGTTCCTGTGGACACCCCCCCCATGCAAGAAACAAGGATCAGGACTTTGGTGTTGTCACTGAGGGGGAAGAAAAGCTTCCCACCCGTTGCAAACATGAGAAACATTGGTTTGGAGCCACTGGAAGCTATCTTGACATGGGGTAAAGTCCGAGAATGAAGCCAGTGCACAGAGGAGAACAGAGTCAGTGTGAGAGATCTAGGAAGCCCTGGGCTCCACAGCTCTTCAGGGTCTGGAGAGGTGAGGCGACTTCTTCAAGGTCACACAGCCTTGCCAGGCGCGGCTGGATCTAGAGCACCTGACACCCAGTGCAGGCTTTTTCCCAGCATGTGGTCATCCCTTCCCTCCTCCGCCAGCACCTGCCGGGGCTGCGTGGCCCCGTTTATTAAAGAAGCTGATGGGCCTGACCCCTCTGAGCAAGCGGCACCACCTGGAGAGGGGCCTGAGCAGAAATGCACTCAGAACACATTTTTGGGGCAGACGTGGTGGAGCCTGGTGTGTATGAATAACTCATAACTGGAGCTGGGCTACTGAGAAGTGCAGAGCTGGCTTTGAAAACCCCCTGGGGGTTCTCTGCAAGCCGTGCGCGAAAATGTGGCCACACCGGTTCAAGCTATTTTAAGCTTCAGGAACCAAGGGAGGTGAGGCGGGGTGAACTGGTGGCTCTGAGGGCAGATGAGTTCCAGGCCAGCTTCCTGTATGCCTCCACGGTCACCTTGAGCCCCTGGCCTGTCACCAGTGACCTTGCTTTCCTCTTCCCTCTGAAAGGATGGGAAGGAAGGACCCTTATGACCTCAGGAGGGAGGGAGCTGAAGGAGCGGGAGCGGGGCTGAGCCCCTTGTCTGGTACACCTGTTAGACAGGAAGGGGGATGAAAGTACTGTCCCCAAATCTGGAGTGCTTCCCTTGCATTTATTTGTTTGCCTTTATTTTATTTAATTCTCACAAGGACCCTTAGAGGTACACACAATCATTATCTTCATTTGTCACAGGAAGAAACAGAAGCTCAGAACAAGAAAGAAGCTTATCTAAGGGCCCAAGGGGACACAGCAGAACTGGAATTTGAAACAGGTGGGTCTGCATCCTTAATTACTAGGCCTCTTGGCCTTAAAACCCGGGGATAACCATGGGTACTCCAATTACGCAGCTTTCCATTCCTCCCAATGGCTCTGGAAGTTCCATTTATAAACCCCATTTTCCAGGGGTGCCTAGGTAGTTCAGTCTGTTAAGGGTTCACCTCCATTTCAGATCAAGTCATGATCTTGGGGTGGTGAGATCTAACCCTGGGCTGGGCTCCACACTCAGCAGGGAGTCTTGCTTCAAGACCCTCCCTCTCCCTCTGCCCCTGCCTGGCTCGCATGCCCACTCTCTTTCAAAAAAATAAAAAGAAATAAATCTGAACCCCATTTTCAGATGAGGAAGCCAAAGCTCAAAGAACTTAAGGAACCTGTCCTAGGATATACAGTCCTATCCTTCTCCTTGGAGAACCCTGGCCCACGTTCTTTTTCCCTTTAATCGAAACTTCTAGTGCCCTGAACCAATTTCTCAGGCTCTCAGAGGACACTAACTCCAATTCCTCCTGATTCTACGCAGAGGAAACTGAGGGTTGAACAGGTTGGATGACTTACCCAAGGTCACACAGCTAATGGATGAATGGGTTAGAGCCCAGACCCGGGACCCTTCACTGTGTGTAAGCACCCTCTTAGTTTCCAATTCCCATTATAATTTCAGGGATGATTTATCTGCATTCCTAGCTAATCCTCATTTGGCAGTAGCTTCTGCCACTTTGGCCTTCAGTTTCTCTCTAAGTTTACTTTATCCTCTGTCAAGGAGTTGGCGATCTGTGATTTCTTGAAGGGATTGAATTAGGGCTTCTGTAATTATGATGGAAACCTCTATAAGAAGACACTTTTTCAAGACAGGAACCCTCCCATAATACAGTGCTGACACCTACAACCCTTTGCCACTGAGGTCCTGAGCACAACTACCCCACAAACCCTCTAGGCGCCCTTCATATTTTCCTTGCAAACACCTGTGTTCCGGTGGAAGGGGCTGGGATGGGAGGTTAGGGAAGGTAAGCAGTGGGAGACATACAAAGCCTAGAATATGGGGACCGATAGGCATTTGCTATGATTATACTTTTCTTAAGCATCTTAGACAATCCAAATTTTTTAAAAAATTATTTCTACTGGTGGTAAAGTAGATGTTGCAGTTCTAAATAACAACTCTGGCAGAAAGCCACATTTTAATTCCTTGACTGACTCCTTTTCTGAAATGAACAAATGTTTATCAGACTTCTCATCTTGGCCAAGTACAATGGAAGTCGGGTGCTGGGGATCCAGAAATGAATCAAACTGGGCCCTGCCGTCTGGGAGCCCGCAGTCTAGCGAGAGAGATGAAAACAGCCATGAGTGTTGTGCTGTGACGTAGGCAGGCCCGGGATCAGGATAGAGTGTACGGCCATCAACATTTCCTTGGGTGGGGAAGTATGGGATGCTTGAGCCTCGTGCAGGCCTGGGAGGCTGTGCAGGAGGGAGGTGGGGCCTTTCAGACAAAGGCAATGGCTTATATAAAAGCTGGGCTAAGATACCTCGAGGACCCTAAGTGGTAACAGCCATGGGGAGGGTTGTTGGGGAACGAGGAGATGACGTTGAAGAGCTTGGCAGGTTTTGAAGGGCCCTACATATTACAGAGAGGAATTTAAATTGTCTCCTGGAGGCCATGAAGAGCTGTTGAAGAAGTTTAGCAGGAATGTGATGTGACAGGGTTTCTATTTTATAACGTAACTCTGGCTGCTGTTGGAGGATGGACGGAACTCTTGGTGAGACCAGCAGTGGGGAAGCCATTTAGGGGAGGAGGATGATCAGAAAGAAAGATGGTGACATGGCACCAAGTGTGCCCAGGGACCAGAAGGTAGAGATAGAGAGGACACATGCATTGAGATATGTAAGCAGAAGACAAAGGACTCAAGAAGGAGGGCTAAATTTTTTAACTGGGTGTTTAGGTAGCAAACATACCTAAAAGGGGGGTTTCTTTTAAGAAACAAACAAAAAATATGAATATTATGGTATATAGGAAATTAGAAAAATAGAGAAATGGAAAAAAATACCCAGTCATCCCATCATCATGGCACAACTCGTGTGAATATTCTGATTAATTTCCTTCCAATATTTCCCCCTAGTTTGTATCCATTTTCGAGTCAGTTTCCTAGATGACATATTTCCTTAAGCATTGACTGGTGAATGGTAAATGCACGCTTCTTCAAGCCTGGGAAAGACTCCCTCTTAGACCCATTGCTGGAGGCCCCATTTTCGCTTCTTATTTTGAGGGAGGCCAGTATTTCGGCATCTCTAAGAGCCAGTCACTTTGATCCAGGACTTTACTGGATCACGAGCATTTTACGGTTTCATTTGTTCCATAGCTTGGCACATCTTCTACCTCCCCGTTGGCCATAAAAAACGATCCAGATGATGGAACACCTCATGCCTTTGTTTCCTGGAAAATTCGGCCTGAAATGCCAAGAAATGACAATGTTTGGAATAATCCTTGTTGTGGCTTCCGAGGCCCACTTGTTGAAGTTGGTGGGGAGAGCCTTGATGTTTCATTTAGCACCCTGGCGTTTTCACTGCCAGAATATTCTTTGAGCACAGTTCCGGTTCTAGCCTTTCTCCACAGGGCGTGTCCAGCTTGGAAAATAAAAAGTAATTGATGAGAAGCTTAGAAAAAAGTTGTCCTGGCTCTGGCTGGCTCTCATGGGTCAGAACAATTTGCTATTGGCAAGCTCCGTGTTTTGCATAGGAATGGAGAGAAAAGTGCAGCCTTCTTTAGGGGAAGGTATTATGCAGAATGTCAGCAGTCTTGGCTTTGCATGAAAGGCCTCAGGGGGCCAACCAGACAGTGGCCTTATTCTGTGTTATCAGGCTGCAAGGTGATCTTGGGCAAAGCAGACGTTCTGTGGAAAGAGGCGGGCCAGGAAGGGGATCCAAATCAGACTGCTAGCCTGGTGTGAAGATGTGCTTTCAATGGGGCGTTGGCAGACAGGAGGCCACCGGATCCATTCCTTGGATTGTACCTGCTCCGCGCGGCCACCAGGAGCCTTCTCTCTCCTGGGTGCCTCTGGGAACAAATGCAGTGCTCTATGAGCCCAGGGCAGGAGGGAGTGTGAAAGTAGGAGCTTGATTGGGGAGAACTGGGAAAAGGCTGATGCCCAACAGCAGGGGTTGGGACAATTTTTATCTCTCACATGCCCTTGTTGAAGGAGAACAGGATGGCATCCAACAGCATGTTCTCTGGGGCTTTGCCCAAGCTAATTTTACACGACAATGGCCGCTCTATGCCGGTCCATGGAGCCCTGGAATGGCTCTGCAGGCCTCGAGTGGCCTGGCGGTGGAGTTGGAAAAGGCTCCCTTTTGGACTTCCGGCCCAGCTCAGCAGCCCTGAGGGACTCGGGCTGTGGGTTCCCCAGGAGGCTGGACAAGCATTTCTCCTGGCCAGTGCTGCGTTCTTACGGAAGGGGGCCTGTATTGGTCACAGGAGGGGTGGTCCGGGGCATAGCGGGGCACCGTCCTTGACCACTAGGCTCTTTCATGCAGGCTGAAATGAAGTTTGGATTTTGCACTCCACATGGGTCTCTGGGACATTTTGCAAGACAGTGTGTCAGAGTGTTTCTGTAGCTTCCTGCGGGCCTCGCCCTTCATACCCTGCCCATGTGAAAATGCCTGGGGAGGCCAGAGACAGAAGGACGCCCAGGAGCTCCAGGGAGGCTGGACCATGCTAGCAGGAGTGGAAGCTTACTGGTCAGCAGAGTGGCAAGCTGGTTTTGAAATTGACTGGGCTCTTTAAAAATAGATAAAGAAAACCAAATGACTTTTTTTTTTTAAGGAAACCACTGATAAAGGAATTGTGACCCAAACAAAGAAAAATGTAAGCACTCTGTTCTTTTGAGAGCAATAAAGGCAGTGAACAGGGAAATGCCAGCCGCGGTGACTCAAAGTGTGTGGTATTCTCGGATCGCATTTCCATCTGTACACAACGGGGAGATTCTTGTTTTCAAGTCACCCTCACCATAAGGTATAATTCAGTGAAGGAAATGGGCTATAATTATAATTATTATTTTTTAGTTTGTTCTTTCAATCAAAATAGCTTGTAAGTAGAGTATCACAGGGCACCTTAATCAGATGTCAGCGCACGCTGCAGAGAACTGGCACGGCCCCCCATTCACATCGTGGGTCCAGGCGTCTGAGTCAGAATCTCTCCATGAAGAGGTTGATCTCTCTTAATCCCATGGGACCTTCCACCGCCACTGCTCCTAGGATTTCTTTGTTTCAGTGTGTGGTTCCTGAAGGCACTGACAGAACAAAATCGAATGTTCTTGACTCTTGATAGTGACAGAAACAGTGCCAGAAGTGACAGAAACTGAATTTAAGCTACCTTATAGAAGCACACAAAAATGGTAGGAAGAGAGGGGTGGGTGGGCCTTGAAATTGATTAGGTCATATAGCTGGGAACAACATAGGCGGAAATAGCAGATATTTGCTACGATCTACCTTAGCATCCGAAGGGGACGGTAGCCTCGGCCTCTTCCCTCTACCGGAAGGGCTACTGCTTCTCTCTTGTCACTGGGCCATGTCCCATTCAGGAGCTCCTCTTTGATTTTAACTCACCTTTCCCTTTTGAGCATATAGCATACATTCCACTGAAATCCTGGTCTTTCTAATTCATATTGTAGGAAGACCAAGGCCCTGAAAATCGTTTTGGACTTGTAATAACCCAAGAGCACTGAACGGATAGGGTGCTGTGGTATTAAAGTCTTGCATTAGGGCAGAGGTTGGGGTAGTAAGGAGGTGTGACTCCACGTTATTTCCCTTCCATCTCAGTAAAACACCTGTTCCCAAATCCCAAGGAGTGGGCTTTTGACTCAGTCAATTAGCGCTGCTTCAGATCACCCAATAGCCAATAATTATTGACTTCGTTTTGTGTAGCTGGAGGTAAAGAAGAGAAGAGGAGACTGAATGTCTATAGTGCATGGAACAGAGATCTACTTGGCTGAACTGAGTGAGACCTTATCCAGAGATAAGAATTCCTGTGGCACAAATTCATGGAGATCCAAGAATAGGGCCATGAGCACTGGGCATCACAGAATGCACAGGGAAGATGACTGGGGGTTCATGCTAGATATGCCAGTAGTGTGTGTCTTCCTCCTCATACCACTTCCCGGAAGTGTGTGCTTTTTATATAGCTCTGCACTCCTGTGCATCTATAAGAAAGGTGTTCACCTTATTCATAACCATGTCCCCATAAGCAGCCCCGAGTATGACCCAAACGAAGTTTTCCTTGTATTTTTGTTCAATGAGTTCATGGATCTTCACCTTATGCTCTGCCATTTCAGTGTGCCTGCTTCTCTCAGGTCTACTCCCAATTGGCTCCTCTGGTGCCTCTACTCTTCCAGTTTTTTCTCCCATAACTCTAGATTACACCTGACCCGTCACAATCTTTTCAACCTCTTCTCCATTTTGACCTTTTGGTTTTAGTGTCCACCATTAACTGACCAAGTCAGTTAATAAACTAGGATAACCTAATTCATTACTTAAATTATTGAGAGGAAGATAGAGAGAGAAAACCAATTAGTGAGGTCATCCATTTGTACCCAATCATGGGTTATGAGCCAACCAGAAGATTGACTGTTCTTGGTCTGATGTCCACTTTGATCATCAGCGAAAGTGCAGGCTAGAAATCAGTGTCAACTGGTTCAAAATATAGTTTTCTAGGCAGTAGAGTCTGTGAACAAGACAGTTTCTCAAAGAATGGAGTGTGTCTGGAAGGGAGTGCTTGACCTCTCTTGTAAAATAAGGCAAACTCTCTAAAGAGCTTATTATAATTAAGTAAGACTTAAAGGCAGATCAGTATTAATCCATGTAGGATCTGTTCTCATTGCCTAACCACCCTTCCTCCCTATTTATAAGAGACATCACAGGTCACGGCAGAGTTCAGGTGACCCAGATAGGTTCATCTTTGGACCTCAACTCCCTTGCCTAGTGATTGAGTCAAAGGTGAACATGTGACACAACCAAGTCAGTAAGAGTTCTTCTTTGAAATTTTTAACAATGGATCTAAAAGAGGGGCACTTGGGTGACTCAGTCAGTTAAGCATCCAACTCTTGATCTCAGCTCTGGTCTTGATCTCAGGGTTGTGAGTTCAAACCCTGTGTTGGGGCTACACTGGGCATGGAGCCTCCTTAAATAAACAAACAAAAACAAAAACAAAAAACACCCCAACAACAATAACAAAAACAATGGATCTAAAAGAGAACAGATCTTTTTTTCTCTCTGATCATATGGAAGAAAGAATAAAATACCAAAGTGGGGACAGACACTGAGAGAGAAGCTTGATAGCTCTCACTCCTAACAGCCTAAGGTGACTTCTGTCCTTGTTTCTGAGGTCCAATAAATTCTTTCTCTCTGTCTCTGTCTCTCTCTTTTTTTCTTTTTTTTTTTTAAAGATTTTATTTATTTATTTGACAGAGAGAAACAGCGAGAGAGGGAACACAAGCAGAGGGACTGAGAGAGGGAGAAGCAGGCTTCCGCCGAGCAGGGAGCCCGATGTGGGGCTCGATGTGGGGCTCGATGTGGGGCTCGATCCCGGGTCTCCAGGATCATGACCTGAGCCGAAAGCAGTCGCCCAACCAACTGAGCCTTGCAGGGGCCCCTCTTTCTTTTTTTCTTTCTCTTTCCCTTCCCTCTTCCTCTCTTTGCTTAGGCTAATTTAAATGGACTTTCTTATGCAACCAATGTAGATTTGAATTAAAACAAATGTTAAATTTGGCCATTTAAGCTAAATATTTGTTAAATGAGCAAAACCATGAAAATTATAGACATTCAAGTGAAATAAAAAGGGACAAAGAAAGATGGAAAGCTAGTAAGCAAGCCAGTAATCAGCACTGGCCCAAGAATCTAGAAAAGACTTCATGGTAGTGTGAGCCTTCATGATGAGGATTGAACTTGGCTTTGAAGAGGGATGGGATATGAAAAGATAAAGGTGGAAGGTAGGGGTGAGCCTTCCAGGTGAAATGATGTGAAAGAAGGCATGAAGAGGGGAATGAGCATCACATAAAAGTAGGCCCACTGTTACTTTAGCCTTGCTTTCCTAAGGTTGATTTCATCTATTGATTTCACATGAAAATTCTTTAGGGATGTGGACTATTTCTTTTGCATCCCTGTCATCACCAACAATCTCTGTTATTATATTAATTTCAAGACAAATAGTGGTAATGTTCTGGAAATACAAAGGGGCATGCTCACAATTCCCATGTCGCCAAGAAACCCATTCCCAATGGGGAATGATCATGATAAGAATAGTCATACTTTTGGGGTGCCAGGGTGGCTCAGTTGGTTAAGCAACTGCCTTCAGCTCGGGTCATGATCCCAGAGACCCGGGATCGAGCCCCACGTCGAACTCCCTGCTCAGTGGGAAGCCTGGTTCTCCCTCTCTCACTCCCCCTGCTTGTGTTCCCTCTCTGGCTGTGTTTCTCTGTCAAATAAATAAAATCTTAAAAAAAAAAAAAAAGAATAGTCATACTTTTGAGTTTTGTAGCATCTTCCTTTCCATGATTTAAAAGTTCTTCCTATAAGAATATTTTCAACATCTTCCAAAATGCCTTTAGCTTCTACTTGGTCCGTGATAGACTTAAAATTCAAGATTTAAAATTCTTTCAGGGTCAGGCAGCATTTTATTTTTTATTTTTAAAAGATTTTTGTTATTTATCTGAGAGAAAAAGAGAGAGTGAACAAGCTGGGGGAGGAGCAGAGGAAGAGAGAGAAACAGACTACTGAGTAGGGAGCCCCACAATAATATAGGGCTTGATCCCAGGACCCCCAGATCATGACCTGAGCAAAAGCAGATGCTTAACTGACTGAGCCACCCAGGCACCCCAGTTAGGTACTGCTTTAAAGTCTAATCATAGATTCATGGAATCTATATGAATTCTTTCTCAAGAAAAAATATACACGTATGAAAATTTCTGCACAAAACTGCAAGGGATATTCAGCCATTCCTGGGACCCATTCGCAGATCTCTAGTGATCCATTGAGCCCCTGGTTAAAAATGCTTTTTTTTTAGGGTAATTATTTTGACTTGAGTATTTTAGTTACATTGCAATACATTTTCCCTAGAACAGCTCATGTAAATCCTTTTCTGCTGTTTTTCACTGGTTGTGCCTTGTTTTACTTACAGTCTTGGTTACTATTATTATTTTTTTTACCATAACCTGCTCATTTTCCTTGGGAAATTTTTTTAAGACTGTTTTGAGGTGTTGGCTGGGGATGCATTTTTTCCAAAGAGGACTTATGTTTGTTTCTGCCAGGTACTTAAAAACTCTACTAGTTCAGAATCTCTTTAAGTTGTATGAATAGCTTACAGTTTTTTTGACCATCCAGGTGACATGAATTTGGGCTAATGCGGGGGACTGAATGGTGGCCCTCTAAAAGACATGCCTACTTCTTAATGCACAGGATCTCTGAGTGTTACCTTATCTGGAAAGACATGTATTTGCAGATGTAATAAGCTAAGGATCTTGAGATAAGATCTTCTTGGATTATCTAAGTAGGTCCTAAATCTAATGACAGGTGTCCTTAGGAGAGACACACATAGGAAAGACACATGGCAGAGACGAGTCAGAGCTAAGGAACACCAACAGCTGCTAGAAGGTAGAAAAGGAAAAGACCGGATACTCCCCTAGAGCCTTTGGAGGGACCACAGCCCTGTTGACACTTTGCTTCAGACTATTGGCATCCAGAACTGAACAGATGTCTATTGCTTTAAGGCCCTGGTTGGTGGTATTTGTTACAGCAGCTACAGGAAACCAATACGGGTGCCAAATAAGACTGGCCTGTTATGATAATTCCTCTAGGACTCTTTCTCTGCCCGGCTCTGCTTTGCACCAAGACAAGTGTTCCTTGCTGGAACAAAGATGTCAAAATCAAGGTAGGCTATTTTACCTACATGTCAGCCCGCCCAAGTTGCAGGGCCGTTGGCAGAAGGTATAAGACTGTCAGGTCAGAGACAAAGGCCAGTTTATTTCCCTCAACAGCAGCAGTAGCCAGAGCCTTTGTGTGGGTTCAGTGCACCCCAATATCCACAGAGTGATGTGAAGAAGACCAGACAATGCGCTTGCACACAGTGGGTTTCATTATAGGAAAGCAACCTTGAGGTCAGTGAGCCGAATCTTTTATATGGGGCAGGAAACATGCCTGCCTCTGACGTGCCTATGAGATATTCCCTTTTTTATGCCAGATCATAAGCCTGCATATCTTTGTTCTGGTGGGAGAGACTCTTTGCTCACAAGATGTGCAGGAATGTAAGAGAGCCATATTGAATTGTCCCCCCAGAGAGCTGGTGGGCAAGGAGAGGGCTGCATTAACTTCTCACTTATTCTTGCTCTGAAAGTGCATGAGTGATCAATGGCCACCACATAACCCCATCTGTCCAATTACCAGACATGGACCAGAGCAGCTCATGTGTAACTGCCTGATGTAACACAAACAGTAAACATAGGATTGGATGATTCCTTATGTGGAACAGCAATGAGCAACATATGCTAATTTCTGAGGGGGTGGCAATCTGTTTCACAAACTACTAAGAGATGGGGTATAGTTACTGTAGCCTCATGTCTTGCAAAGCTTTTTGAATTGCTTTGCAAAGTGCTTCCAAAAGAATGTTCAAACCACTCTGATCAACCAGAGCCTTGTTTGTGGAAAAGGAGGTGGGAGGTGGGAGGCGGCTGTGAGAGTGACTACTTTGGAGAAGGCCTCCCTTCTTTGGATGTAAGAGAGCATGACTGCTAAATAGCAAAGCAGCCAGCTCCGTGATTGAGAATTCTCTTTCCTGAGAGCCCACCGGCAGTGCATTTTCAGGGGGGAAGGCAGGTAAGTGGTAGCCAGGACCATTCCCTGCTCAGCGGCACCTTCCCACTTACAGGTACTCAGTAGTCAATGCAACCTACACAGCAGCTTTGGGAACAGAAGTGCTCAAGCCAAGATAGACTCACACTTTAGTTCATAGTAACCACCTGCGTTCTACCATTTGCATTGATTCCATTGAGGGCAGAAAGCCACTGAAACAGCAGGTAAAATGCAGATATGGTTGATTGATGGTGATAGGAGGAGGTGAGGGAGATGCGGTATGGTAAAGAAAATCCAGATTGTCTTCCTTAGTTGAAGTTAAATGTTTCTGTATTCAGTACTTAATCCAGAAAAAAACCCAACCCCTGAGATGTGAACTTTCTTTTTCTTCCTCTTTTTTCTTTTTTATTTTTGAGAGCAAAGCACACATTTCCCCCTGCGTCAGCAATGGGGGAAACACTGAGTTAAAGGCAACCAAAGGACGCGAACTTGAACTGAAGCTTGAAAATATAGGCTGTCCTAGATAGGATCTCAAGATTAGGAGACATTTTGATATAGAGCTGGACATAAGTCTTTTCTCCTCCAAAGACCAGTTACTCTTTGTTCTGGAAGCAGAAAGGGAGAGCCTACATTTCCCAGGGTGGAAAAAAAAAAATCAAGGCTCCAACTGAGCAAAAATCACAGTTTTCCCAAGACTTATTTTGATTCTTGGGTGCCTGGGTGGCTCAGTGGGTTAAAGCCTCTGCCTTTGGCTCAGGTCATGATCTCAGGGTCCTGGGATCGAGGCCCGCATCGGGCTCTCTGCTCGGCAGGGAGCCTGCTTCCTCCTCTCTCTCTGCCTGCTTCTCTGCCTACCTGTGATCGATCTCTCTGTAAAATAAATAAATAAAATATTAAAAAAAAAAAGACTTATTTTGATTCTTTATCTTGGGGGCCAGGAGGACATAAGACCTGGAGCTGGAATGTGCGTTTGCAAAGGTGAAGGTATCTCCAGGGATGGTGCTTGTAGGCTTTACTTAGATCTGTGTCGAAGTGCACAATGACCCTGGATGGCTGTGGGCTAACTTGTGGTCTAGCAACATCATGCGTGCTTGCGTGCAAAAGACCCCGAAACAGGTGGTGTAGGAAAGAGCCTGGCTGCTGTCTCTGCACGGATCCTATAACAAGACAAGAGGGTCTTAACACACTTACCCTGCTCTAGATGGGGGTCTCATCTTCAGAATGAGGCTTGAGAGAGTTGACTCTCCCTGAGGACGGAGCCCAGCGCCAGCTGTAATGTCAGTCTGATCGAGCCTTTGGACCAGCTAAATGAGGGACAAAACGGAACTTTAGAGGACACCCTTATTTCACAGTAGAGGACAAGGAGACCTGGGAGTGAGAAGGACTTTACCTAAGGCTTTGTTGTCCCTGTGTTGGCCTGGTCCTCTAAGAAATAGGCTCCAAGGCAGGAGTCACTAGGCAAGGGTTTTTTTTTTTTTTTTTTTTTTTTAAAGATTTTATTTATTTGACAGAGAGAAACATAGCAGAGAGGGAACACAAGCAGGGGGAGTGACAGAGGGAGAAGCAGGCTTCCCACTGAGCAGGCAACCCGATGCGGGGCTCGATCCCGGATCTCCGGGATCATGACCCGAGCTGAAGGCAGTCGCCCAACCAACTGAGCCACCCAGGTGCCCCAAGGCAAGGGTTTTATGAGAGTGAACACCTGTGGGCTAGAATACGGAGGGAGCTGACAAGACCACGGGGCAGGTCTGATCCAAGCAGAAGTGTTCTAGACTGCTGTGTCGCCAAGGCAATTTTGCAAGACTGTTGGGGTTGGGGCCGCCAACATGGATCAGCTGAGAGAGGAGCCTCATGTCTCCCAAAAAGGGGGCCAACTTATAATCCCTACCATGTCCTCCACTGGCCTCTATGAAAGGCTGGCAGTAGATCCCAGGGGTGACAACTGGGACCTGAAGGCTGATTTCACTCCCTGTAATTGGAAATCTACTGACACATTCTCACAGCCGCCTCAATGCACTTGATCTTGGACTCACAACTGGTACTCATCCTCTCCCTTCTCCTCTCTCCATTCTAAATGCCTCTCATTTGCTGCTGTCACCTTGGCAGCTCTTGGTGGCTCACTTTGTGATATGACCAAAACTGTCATTTCTGGGAATATCTGAACTCTTGATTGCAAACTCTTTTCAGGTGTGTGTTGGTGGTTGCGTCTCCTTATATGGTGAGGCAAGGGAGTACCAGGTGGTGCCCAAGTGGGTTGCTTGGATTCACACATATTCTTCTCTGCCCCTATTATATAAAAGCATCTCTCTCTTCTCTGGATTATCAAGGTCAGTACCTCTGCCAGTATAATAATTTCTTTCTTTTGCTGCTGATTCTTGGGCATGAATTCAAAGCACACTGATGGCAGCCACAGATTATAGTTCAGTGGGATGCTTGCTGTGTCCCCTACCACGAATGGGTCCCTTCAACCAGGCAGAATCCAAAGTTGAGGGACAGCAAGCTCAAGATTCTCAGTGGGTCATCAGGAGTGAAGGCAAGTGGAGCCCCTCACTGCAGTTTCTACCCCTTGGTTTCTGAACTCATGTATCTTTTCTACTGGAGACTCAGGCATTTTTGACTTAATAAACATACTGCATCCTAAAGGATACAGCCCATTTTTTCTGAGGGTTTCCTCTGAGTCAACACATCAGCTGCACCTTTAGAAGGTGTTCTAGGATTCTGTTCCAGGATTCTGGGAGGCTGTTCCAGTGCAGATCACCAAGGCAGCTGCCCGAGCAGATATTTGATTAGAGAATGACATGCCAGTGTCTGCATTTTGCAGGTACCCCCAATTTTCAAAAGTGACTTGGCTACCTTTAGGGAAGGTATTATATTATCTGTAATTTACTTTCAAATACTCTACCATATACGGTATGATGTATGCATGGGTGCTGGGGTTAAACTCTGGGAAGCTAGTCAACATTTGGAGTACGCTAACCAGGAAGCCACACTCTCACCATGGTGAGTTTGCATTTGAGAAGTCTAAAGCCTTCAACCGTTCCGCTAGATGACCTACGGATAAATTCTCCGTCCTCCACACTCCCCAGTGGGGCCTCTAAGAGCTGACCTTGGTGAAAGGTACAAACCCAGCCTCCCTGCCTCTGATTTCCTGTAACATTCAGCTGGTAGAAGGCAGAGCAGGAGACTGCAGGCTGGAAGGACAGAGAGGCTGGGGTGCTTATCCCCCTTCCCCACCCACAGCCCAAGTAAGCCCTCTGGGGCTATGAATCGGCAGTGGCCCCTTTCTACCACCTAATGCTCCAGCTGCTGCTGTTCAGTGACAGCTCCCTCCAGGTTCTGAGAAACTCTTTCTCTTCTGTCCCTTCAAGCTTTGGACAAGGATGGCAAGGCCTTTTTACCGTTGTTCACCCTGGGGCGCTTCCGCTTCCGTTTGTTGTTACTTTTAATCTTGACCCCAACTTTGTGACAGTGCCTTCTTAAGCATTCTCCCATCACTTCGTATGAGTGTGCTGTCTGTCTTCTTCCAGGACTTGGACAGAGAGAAACACTTTTTATCTCAGATCAACTGTGTTGATAAAAAGAAACACTTTTTATCTCACATCCAAAGGTATATTAATTAGCATAAGGATTTTCAGAAATGATTCTTATATTGGTGGAAGATGTGGCATTCAAGATATGTGAATCACTTGGCTAGAAATGGTGGAGGGGTACGTTTGCCCTTGCACAGATAGGCTATAGGAACTGAGAAAGTTCAACAGCCTGTGCCTTCTGGATTGTCATTTTGAGCCTAAGAGCCATCTAGCTGTTTAGCCACTTAACATGGGAATCTTGATGATAACTAGACCTTTGGCTGAGACTCACCAGCCCGTAGAATACTCTGGCATTTGCCTCAGGGGAATCCAAGGACAGAGTGCCCGGATGCTATCAAGCCTAGAGGCAGGTTGGATGACTGTTTTGTTTTGTTAGGTCTGCTTGCTGATAAAAGCTCGTGTGTGTGTCAGAATTTGATTAGGACTTCTAGGTTGTGGAGTGAGAGACTGTTCACTTTCTCCTGTCTCAAACTGTTAGAAGCGACCAATACTACCTGAAAAAACAGCTCAGTAATTGTGCACCATCAAGCTGACCTAGGTCCCACCACAACAGAGAGAAGCACCTTTTCTTCTCCCTGATAAGGTCAGAGCGAATCACTGTTCCTAAACACTGGACCTTACAGAAGCCAAAGACCCAAGATCATGGTGGTACTGCGCTTCCCCTGCCCTTGTGGCCCGCGTGTGGGAGGAGGGAGGAAGGCTTTGCCATTCTTAGTAAGTGCTGCACGGGTTCTCTGGCCCCATACCTGATGGCTCTTCTCAGAGGCTGGGGTACACAAGAACTCTGTTTTCATCTCTGGGTCTTCATTACAGGCTTGGGGTCCCTACTCACATCAATACCTCATTACAAGCTCTACTTACAAAAATAACATCTTTTTTTTTTGCAGGATGCAAATGCAGGAAATCTCCAGAGAGATCATATGGCTAAAAAAATCCTCAAATTTCAGCAGGGGAAAGGAGGCCCAGGGAGGCAAAGCTACTCATCCAAGGCCACTCTTATTTGGTGGGCAGAAACGTCATTGGGCCCAAACTGTCCACCATATGCAGGGTTCTATGTGCTGCTGAGCTGATTGTGTAGGAAAGCTGGTTTAATAGGTTTAAGGACGGATTATATGGAGGCATACTGATCAATCACCAAACATTTATCCAATAGTTACTACATGCACAGAACTAGGCTGTATGGGTCAGGCGAAGAGGAGACTCGGTCCCTCCTTGAGGAATTCACTATCTGGTTGGGGGCTATCGCTAGCCTGGGAAACAACAAGGAAATAGCTCACGGGAGTGGGATAGCTCTAAGAACCCAGGAGCTCAGAGCAAGGTAATTCAGGAAGTGGGTGAAAGGTGTGCTGCAGACTGAGACAGACCCAGTTCAAAGCCTAGCTCTCCTCAGGCAAGCCACTTAACCATTCATTCTAGCCTCCCTTTGCCCAGCTACATGGGAATAATAAGTGCCTCCGTCAGAGACTCGTGAAAAGGCAATAACGTCTTGCTGTTGAAATGTTTTGCATGGATTTGGACCACACAATAAATGCTCTGTTGGCTGGCTACTTAATATTCATTAGTTTACTTAGTAATCAAAGAGGAGAGCAAACATCTTGCTTCTTGATCCAGCCTCATAGTATCCCAAAGGGATACTGGTATCCCAAAGGGTCCATTTAGGGGGGGAGAAAAATCTTGAAGATGTCAATTAAATAACTGAAATGATCTGCCAAGTAGACATGATTGAGAGACAGGGTTAGTCAAGAGCAACCAGTCACGGTGGGATTACCTGGCCCCTGCCATGCCAGGGCTGACCAGAGCGTCACATAGTATTTGAGTAATCACCTGCTTTCCCACATACTTCCTCATCGGCAGTCTTTCCATTGGCCACACATGTCAGTGTGGAGCTAAAATGACCAAGAAATCCACTTTCAGACTTGTCTTTGTAGAGCAACTGTGTAGAAATGGATTAACTGTTCTTAGGGGTTCTGTTTGCTAATCTCCTTACCAGGTCAGGTTTAGTCCTAGATCAGGCTACCGTAAGGAACTCCAGGGTGATAATATGATGAAGCCAGAGTGCACTCCTCTCCCTGACTTTGTCCTGGGTGAATCAAAAAGGTGATCACCAGGCTACCTGCATGAATGGAATGAGGAGGAGAACATTTGCCCATCCAGACACACATTTCAATATCAGGAAAATTAAATCAAATGTTCCAGAAGCCCAAAAGAGTACCTTTGGCTCAAAAACCAGAATTTTAATCCGAAAGACGTTTTCATCGGAGAATGAAGACTTAATCTGGTATAAATACTGCAAGGACCCCCGTGGTTCTGAATCAGTTGGAAAATTGAGGCTATGAAACAAGTGAACTTCGGTTTTAGTTAGGGCCACAGTCTGACTATGAATACAGAGGAAGAATTCGCAGTCTCTTAGCACCTGCACTGGTGACAAGCCTGTAGACTTTTAGACTGACTTGTGCACAGACGCTGACTTCACACGAGGAAATAAGAATGAAATCTACTACAGAGAAAAGGTCCAGCCTTAGACTGGCCCCAAGAGCTTCGTGACTTACCGTCTACTGCCGAGAAAAATTTTTTTCCCTTAGAATAGTCCAGCTTTGTCTAGTCATTAGCTTTGCAGTGTTTCCTGGGAATTCTGCTTTCTCACGTAGGTCATGTTTAACTTAAAGCCAATCAACATAATAACCATTTCGCCTCCGTTAGGATGCCTACTATCAAAAAACCAGCAAATAACAAGGATCCGTGAGCGTGCAACGTATGGCAACCGTTGGTGGGCTTGTGACATGGTGCAGATCCAGTAGTTCTGCTTCTGGGAAGATACACAAAAGAATTGAAAGCAGGGTCTCAAATTGGCATTTGCACACCGAGGTTCACATCAGCACTATTCACAGTAGCCACGAGGCAGAAACTACCCATTCCTGATGGATGAGAGGAGAAAAAAAAAATGTGGAATATTCATAGAACAGAATCTTTTTTTTTTTTTTTTTAAGATTTTATTGATTTACTTGGCAGAGAGAAACACAGGTACAGAGGGAACACAAGCAGGGGGAGGGAGAGAAGGAGAAGCAGGCTTCCTGCCGAGCAGGGAGCCTGATGTGGGACTCGATCCTGGGTCTCCAGGATCATGACCTGAGCCGAAGGCAGTCGCTTAACCAACTGAGCCACCCAGGTGCCCCCATAGAACAGAATCTTACTGAGCCTTAAAAAGGAAAGAAATCCTGTCCCATGCTACAATAGGGACGAAGCTTGAGGACTTTATGTTAGGTTAAAGAATCCAGTCACAAAGAAATAAATACTGGATGTTTTACTTACATTATCTAGAGTAGTATCTAGAATAGTCCAAATCCCAGAGACAGAAAGTAGAGAGGTGGTCACTGGTGCCAGGGGAGAGGAGTAATGGGGCTTGTTCAATAGGTATTGTTTCAGTTTTGCAATGGGAAAAAGTTCTGGATATCTAGTTTACAACAGTGGGAATATACTTAACACTACTGAACTGTCCACTTAAAAATTGAGACTAGAAATTTTGTGCTTTGTGGTTTTTACCAATAAAAAAACCCCAATGTCATACGTGCCTCAAAAAGCTACAGTGAACTGACAGATGAGGAACAGATAAATGGCCAGATAGCTAATAAAACGAGCATAATAAAATGTTAGTTGTACAGTCTAGGTCGTGGGAACATGAGGGGGTGACTGTAACATTTCTTTTACTTCTTTGCATGTTAGAAAATTTTCATAATGAAACCTTGGCAAAAGCATGAAGAAAGTCAGTGTTGTAATTAAGATTTTTTTATACGTGTACTCTACATATCAGACCTAGCTAGCTAATATTTAAAATTGTGGCACACTTTTCTTAAAAAGAATTAAATCCCTCTGAAAGAGTCAACTATTGTAAAAATCACAGGGAGACTCTGTTATATGAATTTGCTTAACATCCTTTTCCTGCAGATAGCTCATACGCATTGGCTTTTTAGCAAACTGCTTGCGGTAGAAAGGCTTTTAGGTTCAAGAGCAAATCGCCCCTGCTCAACCTCTTGCAACCCCAGTCCTCCCCCGCCCCCCACAGTTAATTGCATTTGCTCCCTTCTGTTTGTTTCTGGTGGTTGTTTCCCTATCTTTGGCTAACACGCTGACACTGCTGTTTCTCCTTTTATCAGCATCCGACATTGTCTGTTGCCTTCCTGTCTTGAGAGATGTGAACTTGCTCTGGTACATAGCCCCGCCCACGACCCACGCCGTCCCTGCGGTCCCCCTTCCCCTTCCTCCCTGCCAAATATACCATCCTCTGGGCCCCTCCCATTACCTCTGCAACCTCAAATATACCTAGATTGCCATTTCTTGGACTATCTGCCATCCTTATCATCTCTGGATTCTCCCCCATATACCTTTCACCCACAAGCTCTTCACCAGTGTCTTGACTTTTGTATCATTACATCAGTTTGAATGTGCCAAAAACAGACCCACTAACATCTCCATGTTGAAAATCCCCTTCCAACATGGTGAGCAAGCACCCTGCTAAGACTATAGTAGGCACTATATAAGCACGCGGACAACTGAATATCATCGTGTTTGCCAGCACTGAATCCAAACAACGGGGCTCTCCCCATAGCCTCATCATCCCTACGAAGCACACAGCAAGCTCATCACGATCCCAAGTGCGAACAAAGACAAAAAGCATTTCACAAACTTATATGTCTTTTTTTTTTAAGATTTTATTTATTAAGAGAGACAGAGAGAGCACAAGTAGGCAGAGCTGGAGGGAGAGGGAGAAGCAGGCTTCCCACTGAGCAGAGAATCTGATGAAGGGCTCAGTCCCAAGACCCTGGGATCATGACCTGAGCTGAAGGCAGGTGCTTAACCGACTGAGCCACCCAGGCGCCCCTCTTTCTATATTATTTAACGAAAAAGCACCACATCTACCCTTCATCCTTGCACAATTGTGTAAGGTCTCTACAACTGCATTAGATTTTTAAAAATGAGATTCAAGCAAGTAAGACAGAACCATCACAGACCATTAGAGGAAAATGAGGCCAACTTAGGGGATATCCTTGGCCTTCTCAGTTTATCTGAGCTATCCCTGAAACTGTTTCAGCCTGGAAGGACTGTGGCATGAGCCTTCTAGCATGTTCTCCCTGGAGTTGCAGGCTCTATTTCATCCTGCCATGCATCTGTGTTGTGCATGTGTGTGATATTTTCATGAAACTGCATAGAGCTTCTATTCAAGGATTCAAGAATTTCAATCATCTCGGTTTTCTCTTTACCCCTAACCCCATCATTGTTAGTCTTTTACTGCACTTCAGTTACCTGGCTGTCATGTCCCATGGCTCATCTGTAGCAGAGCCACAGGGAAGACTCAGAGCCCTTCATTCGTCTCTGTTCCTTGACCTGATGAATCTACCATCTTGCTTTTGATCTCGACGGCAGCCCCGGCGTCTCTCCTGAGGGACCCTTAAACAAGACTAGAGCCACCAACCAAACCCACCATTGTGGCCATGGTCTCCTTTCACAAAACAATACTTCCTTCCCAAACCCTGTCCCAGAAAACCTAACCCAACTCAGGCCTCCAAATTCCAACCTCAACCATCTTCAGGAGGCATACGAGATGTTCCATTCTTAGCAGTCTGATGGTAGCCATCACTCACCACCTGCTCAGATGACTGAGACAGGAGGCTCCTTTCCAGGGGGCGATGAGGCTGGGACCAGCTTTGTATGTAACGCCTCCCAGCTTGTTGGCTCTCGCCTCCTGTGGACCTTTTTGATGAACTGAGTCACCCTTGTGGTTACTAATCGCTCTTTGAATCTAAAGAGTTGTCAACAAGCCTGTTGGGATAGAGCTGGTCTTCCTGAGTTTACTTAGCTCTGAGAGAGAGGGAGGGGTGAGGGAAAGTGTGTGTGTGTGTGTGTGTGTGTGTGTGTGTGTGTGTGTGTCACTGTGAGTATGAGCTCTGTGGGATTGTGCCTATGTGTGTGTGTGTGTGTGTATGAATTGTGTGCATGCCTGTGTGTGTCCACGGGCACATGTGTACATCAGTGTGTGTTCACACATGCAACCAAAGGAAAAACAGACACAGAGAGATGGGGGCCTAGCAGGAAAAGAGAACCAACAGAGAAAGATAGAGGAACGGCCACTTGTGGGGACAGACACAGCGAAAGAGGGAGTGAAAGGAGAAAAGAGGGGAAACGAGAGGCAGAGGGCAGAGGCAATGAGTAAGAGCACAAGGCAGAGAAAAGGAGAGGTTGGAGGTGTGAGGCCTATGTCCTTTCCAAAGGTAAGACATGCCCTTCAGGGGAGGCGGTGGAATTGGGAGCTCCTGGAGTCAATGCCATTGCCTTGCCATTTTTCTGTCTTCTGGTTCCATGGCTGCTGTCTTCTGCGCCACAGCCCCGTGACCCAGCCCCAGCCTCAGCTCCAGCCCCCACGGCCCTGGGAGATGGAAAACCTCATTGTGGAGCTGTGGGTTTATTTTTTTCTGATAACTTAGCAACATCAAACAAAAGAAGTCATGCTAGTCCTCTGCCGCAGCAAGGCAAACAGTCGCTGCCCAGCCTGGGTGCCTCCCTCCCGGGACACACACGGACGAGGCTGGGCCAGAGTCTGGGAACTTGCAGGGTCCTTGGGTTTGTGGGGCTGAAGGGGCAGGGGCCTGAGACTGGGAACAGTGAACACCCTGTCTGGCATGTCGTGTGAAGCAGGGACCGGAGGGAGAGGGACTGACCTGGGAAGGGATGTGCCCTAGCAAGAGCCCTCTCACACTTGCGGGACAGGCCACCTGCCTGCAGGCTGGGGGAGGGCCTCAGGCCCAGCTCCCCCACAGGTCTGCTGCCCAACTTGTTTTCCTGTTTAGACCTGGGTTTGTTGGTTTGTTTATTTAGTTAAATATTTTCATGTGCAGAAGATGGAGTCACACAGGAGCAGTGGTTTCCAAAAGGTTCTGGGGCTTCCAGCAGGTTCCGTGGGGCTTCTTCAGGGCCTTGGATGGAAGGGAGGTAGTCAAAGGAGCAGGGAGTCAGGTCTCCCCTCCGCACTAACCTGAGCTGCCCCACACTGACGTTCTGCTTCTGTTTGAAGATGGTCAAGCCAAAGTGAATGTTGAAGCCCTTGCGTGGGACGTCGCCCACATCCCTGCCAGTCCCTACACTTGATGACTTATTTTCTACTGCAGAGGGTGGAGCTGTGCTCCTGGGACCCTGGGCAGAGTGGACGATGCACTTCTTTTGAAGAGGATGCTCCTTTCTTTCATGTGATTAGAGGATCTAGACTCTTCTTGACTGGACCCCATGCTGGCAACTCACCCAGAGAGGCTGATTCCTTGGGACTAAGGCACATCCATACATGGGCTGAAGAAGGTGGACGGGCACATCGCACCCTGAAGGGCATAGTCTGGGCACTCTGGTATTTCTGGGCGGGGCAAACCATTATTTGGCATAGTATTCAGCCATGAAGAAACAAAGAAGGCACCTCCTTAAAATCAGTGTTACCTTGATGATAACAGATCCTGCCAGAAACCGAGGGGAAATCCAGATGAGATGCTTCATTGGGTTAGAAGGTCAGAGTCAAGCTCCCACTGATGGCTGTGTTTTCCTGCCTGCCGGCCATGTCCCCTGCACCAAGGCCTTCCAGGCCCTTGCAGCCCCTGCGCAAGGCCTTCGAGCCCCACCCCGCCTGTCCACACCTCACTGGGGCCCACCCACTTTGTCATTGAGGCACACACCATTTCTGGGCTTCCGGTGGATTTCCCATTGCATGTTCCAGTAGGATCAGAGGGCAGGCAAACGATGGGAAAACTCAACCCTCCGCTGTTGAGTTCTCACTGAGCTTTCCTCTTGGATTTGGGAGCACTGAGGTGGGGAGACCTGCCTGTAGGCCAAAGCGAGGGGACAGAGGGGGGCGGGAATTCACCATCAGACAGAAATATGACCAGTTGCTTAAAAGCCAGGTGGATAAATCTGCCAAATCAGTGAAATGGCGTCCTGTTCCATCCGGAGGGGACAGCAAACACAGATGGGCAAACCTGAGTGCTAATTACATCTCAGAAGGAGATGCTGAATATTTAAATGCCTTCCTGGTGCCGATTTATATCAAAGGGAATTTTATGAGATTGGGTTTCATGGGCAGCAAACTTGTGCACCAAGTTCTTTTTTCCTCTGTCTTCAAGAGTGCTGTGTCCATGTTTTACCTTGTTGCAGGTAATGGCTACGTTTCCTGTATGGAAGCCATCAGCACCTTCAGCTTTGGCCTGAGTTCTCCCACCAGGAAGTGCTTCGGTACAGCTGTCTTGTAGCTAGGGAAATCTCTTCATAATCGGACCATGTTTTATTACTGTTTCTAGGGGCAACCACTTCAGATTTCTAGCAGGCGGGTGGTTTGGGGACATGAGTCATGCAGGTGTTAATGTTCCTCCAGAAGAACCGGCCATGCCCTTTCACCAGGGTAGGGCCCTCATGGCCAACCTGCCTGCTGGGGAGGCTTGTGAAGGCCGGCCCCCTTGCCTCCAAGGACCGCGTGACTGCGTGACCGCCATATGCAAACCCTCCAGGGCCTGTGCCTCGGGTCAGAGCTGAGACCCATTGTTCCTCTGCCCTCCTTCTCTAAATCACATGCCTCCCATTCCTGGCCCAGACAAGACAGCACGTCCGTATTAGTGGCCCTGAAGAGCTGGCCTTCTGTGGTCTCTCCCCTGGTGTCCTAGATGGCTTCCCAACTCAGTCCGGTTTCTCTAGTTTTTCTAGAAGTTCTCCTGGGCAGCAGAAGCTGAGGACGGCAGCTCGGCCCCCGCACAGAGGGGCATCTGGAAAGTGCTCTGCCGACTAACCTCAGTTTCAGTAGATGACTTCTTCCTAGGATGCATCCACACGACAAAGAGTTTCAGATCTGAGCGCCACAGACTTAAGGTGACAGAGATGGACCCTGTCGCCTTGCGCAGACATCTAAAGTGCTGCTGGGGCTAAGTGTTTCCTCTACCAAACCACAGCCGGGTCTGAGCCAGTTCTGGCTGCTGGAACAGAGTCCCATAGACTGGCTTCTAAACAACAGACATTTATTCCCCACAGTCCTGGAAGCTAGGCAGCCCATGATCAAGGTGCTGGCAGGTTCAGTGTGATCAGAGTGGCATCCCAGCTCACACACTCTTGGGGTGTCCTTATCTGGTGTCAGGGGCAGGGCAGCTCTAATGTCTTTTCTATAAGGGCACTAATCCCATTCAAGAGGGTTCCACCTTCCTAACCTAATTACCTCCCAAAGGCCCCACCTCCAAATACCATCACAATAGGGAGTCGATTTCAACAGAGGAATGGGGGAGGGCACAAACCCTCTACAGCGGGCTGTGGTCTGAAATTCTCCTTTTAGAGATTTAGTCCTTTGTGTTGAGACACAATGTGATTTATTATATTGTCAGCTGTTAGCAGCTTTGTGGGAATTAGTTTGTTCCAGAGTCCAGTGCGACAGTTGGTCTAGGAAGCTCTGGATGGGGGGAGCAGGGAGGGAGGAAAGTCAGGATGAAAATAAAGGCTGGTTTGAGGGTGTCTCTGCCATGGGACCAGGGAGTACAATAGGGCTGTCGCCAGGATTTGCTCACAATATTGTTGGCAGTGGCAGCAACCCCGGTGTGAAATTTCCCTTCCTCCCATAGTTCACAGTCACAGAGTCACGGACATATAGCAGGGACTGAAAGGTGCACGCTCTTCAACAAAAAGACAAAGACTGTGATGACTCCACTTCCTTGACGTCAGGCTCCTAGAGGTGGAAGGCAGAGTGGTGACTGCCGGCAGCCGGAGAGAGGGGGGCGATGGGGAGCCGTATAGGAGCATGGAAAGGTTATGGAGATCAGTTGTGCAATGCTGTGAAATACTCAATACTACTGATATGTATACAACAATGGTGAAGATGGTAAAACTTATGTGTATTTTGCCACAGTTAAACATGCTCTTCAGGTGCACCAGCGGGTTAAGCATCTGCCTTGGGCTCAGGTCAGGAGCCCCGTGTCGGGCTCCCTGCTCATCGGGGAGCCTGCTTTTCCTTCTGCCTCTGCTTCTGCCATTCCCCCCTGCTTGTGCACACACTCTCTGTCAAATAAATAAAATCTTTTAAAAAGTAAATCAAGGGGTGCCTGGGTGGCTCAGTTGGTTAAGGGACTGCCTTCAGCTCAGGTCATGATCCTGGAGACACGGGATGGAGCCCCACGGGATGGAGCTCCTGTTCGGCGGGATGCCTGCTTCTCCCTCTCTGTCAAATAAATAAAATCTTTTAAAAAGTAAATCAAGGGGTGCCTGGGTGGCTCAGTTGGTTAAGGGACTGCCTTCAGCTCAGGTCATGATCCTGGAGACACGGGATGGAGCCACGGGATGGAGCTCCTGTTCGGCGGGAAGCCTGCTTCTCCCTCTCTCAGTCCCTCTGCTTGTGTTCCTTCTCTGGCTGTGTTTCTCTCTGTTAAATAAATAAAATCTTAAAAAAAAAAAAAAGTAAATCAAAATGCTCTTCAAAGACAACTTGAGCTTTTTGTATAGTAGATCCTCATGTTAACAGTCAACTGTTTGTTGACTTGATATTTGCAGAGCATATTCCTTTGGGAATTCCCAAACAACCTAAGAGAGAAGCTCAAAAAAAAAACCCAAAAAACAAAAATGAGCATAAAGGGCCCAGGGACCCTCTGAAGCTGCTCCCCATTGTGCCATGCTGAAGCCATCCCCTGTCTGTCTCCTCCCCGTCTCCATACTTTCCCCTCACGGCCCTGTTTTGTCTCTCCTGAGCCTCCTTCCTCTCAGATTCCTTAAGGTCCTTTTACCTTCTGGGATGTTAACTTGTGCCTTCCCCAAGTACATCTTTCTCATTTCCCTCACTTGTCATGACCCTCTTCCATTACTTTTTTTTTTTTTTAAAGATTTTATGTGTTTATTTGACTGAAACACAGCTAGAGAGGGAACACAAGCAGGGGGAGTGAGAGAGGGAGAAGCAGACTTCCTGCCAAGCAGGGAGCCCGATGTGGGGCTCGATCCC
>PITA01001397.1:33461-118250 GCA_004023965.1 Spilogale gracilis
TGGTATTGGGGTGGAAATAGAAGCTGTTGGGGTAGGGACAGTGAACACACTGAGGGACAGCAAATACACTTCCTGTACAGTGTTGGTTTTTCCTTGCCAATTCAGGACTTTTCTCTCTTATTTCTCAGATTTGGGTTTGGGTCCTTGCTCATATCCTCATGAAGTTGTGGAATGCTGTTCAGTTCATCACATTCAACAGACCTGATTGGGACCCTCTGTGTCCAGAGTGCCGTTCAAAGGGTCAGAAATGGCATCTGCTGCCAAGGTGCTTATCATCCAGGTAAAAAGAAACAAGGACAAAGGGAGGATTCTTCCCTAGTCACACTGAGCCTGGTGACTCAGTCTCAGGAGAAGCCCTCACTAAGCATAAAGGGGTCTCCAGACTCTATGAGTTTTTAAGAATCCAGCTCTTTTGCCCTACTTTTGATGCCAGGCATTTCTTTAGGAGGGCAGTCTCTCTGACATTTTGGGTCAGTGTGTAGGGATGTCCCACGCGTTCCAGAGCTTTTAGCTATCCTGATTCCAGGCATGAAATGCTAGGAGGATCTCTCACCCATTGTTTCAGCAACCCTCCAGAAGATTCTCGTACATTTCCACGTGCTTGGACTAAGACAAGGGGGCCATGTTGCTGGACTGAGAACCACTGGGCTCTAGGGTAGATATGAATCCTTCCCTGTATGTAATTTCCAAATGACATGACCCCAGAAACTGCCCCACAATGCTTAGACCCCAAAGCCAGAATGAAAATGACAAAGAAGGGATCAGATATAGTTGAATGAGTGCTCAGGAACAGCAGGGGGTTGTGCTGTGAGTTCTACCCACCCCTCACCCAAGCCTAAGCCAGTGGGATTTCCAGAGCAGCCCTCAAGAGTTTTGACAGCGTGTTAATGTAGCTGGGAGATCCACAGGGCTCGCCTCTGACTCCACAGGCTGGGGTCCAAGTGCTACAGGAGATTGGAAGGCCAGAGAGGACTAAGTGTGTCAGAGGTGCTGTGGGAGCCCCCTGCTCTGTCCCCAAGCTGTGGGAGCAGAAAAACAGCCATGGGACCATCTGGGGTCTTGTGCTGAAGGACCATCCTGGAGGGGCCAGGAGACCCAGGCAAGGGAGACTGGACGTGTAACTTGGAGGAAGTCATGATGGCCCCAAAATAAGGATCTAATCATCCTGTTAGGAAGCTGTGGGATAGAGGGCCCAACCGTTAGTTTCTAAAAGTGCCCTGCCTGAGCCCCAGCCTAGACCCTGCTGGGCCTAAAGGGACATTGGAACAGGAGCTGTCTGCAGCTCCTGCTTCTCTTCTCTCCCCTACCTCTTAACCACCCTCCACCTGGAGGGGAGTGAGAGGGATTAAACAGTGAGAAGACACTTAGGATTAGAACTGCCCCACCCACCCACCCAGGGCAACTGGGTGGCTCAACTTATTAAGAGACCAGCTCTTGGGGCGCCGGGTGGCTCAATGGTTAAGCCTCTGCCTTCAGCTCAGGTCATGATCCCGGAGTCCTGGGGTCAAGCCCCACATCAGGCTCTCTGCTCGTCAGGGAGCCTGCTTCTCCTTCTCCCACTCCTGCTGCTTGTGTTCCCTCTCTGGCTGTATTTCCCTCTGTCAAACAAATAAAATCTTAAAAAAAAAAAAAAATAAGGGACCAGCTCTTGGTTTCTGCTCAGGTTGTGATCTCAAGATCTTGGGATGGAGCCCCATGGTAGACTCAGTGCTCAGCAGAGAGTGGGCTTCAGTATTCTCTCTCCCTCTGCCGCTCTGCCTTCCCTCTGCGCCCCCCATGCTTGCTCACTCTCTCACTCTAAAATAAATAAATCTAAAAAGAAGAAGAAGAACTGTGCCCCTTCCCATCAGGCTTCCCACCAAAATAATGCCATGCTGGGGAAGGAGGAAGGACATTCTGTTTCCAAATTGAGTCCCTTCGGGCTTTCAAGGGACCGTGGGAATGTGGGAAGCCCTGAGCAACTGCCGGAGTTTTCACTCGTCCGCAGGTGAGAATGAAATTTAAAGCATGGAAGATCAAGAGTTAAAGTTGTATTTGATCACGATCCAAATGTCAGGCGAGTTTGTGTAGGTTTTGTATAGATTAATTTCAGGATAATCATCCTAACTCCGCTCCCCTATGCTCTGTGTAAGCTGCTGCAGGGGGACACAGTCAGTTTGCCCTGTGGCCAGCAGAGACCTTGGCAATGGCACGGGTTTTAGAATGACTCCTCCCCCTTCAAACAGTTAGGCCTTTCCAGTCTTCATTTAGATGAACAGTGCAAGCTTCAGTGATTAACATATTGTTGTCAACTGGGATGTCTGGGGCTGAAAATCGCAATGTGTAATTTATTGTGATTGGTTTTCATTGAATGGGATAGAAAAAAAGTAAATTAGCCATAAATTTAGAGAGATGGCACATGGTAAAACTTTATGGAAACTGCAACATTAGCAGAGAAAAGGCCAGCTTCCAAGAACACACAAGAGGAAAATGGTACTTCCTGTGAAATGCCACCAGATCCCTGGAGCACAGCAAAAGCTGGTGTGTAAGGACTGGGGCTTCTGGTTTTTCTAAGGGAGAAAGAAAGAACGCGGTGAAGGCTGTGGGACCCTCCGGGATGAAGCGTGCAGCACCAGTCACAGGCCCTCCGCAAGGACCTCAGGGAAACCCGTCAGAGCTCTCTGTGGGGTGTGCGCATGACTTGCCGGGAGGCTTGGAGGCCAAACCCAGTGGGAGATTTGCCGCTTTCCCTTCAAGCCTTGGCCCGTGAATTACGGTGTCTTCGTCAGCCGGGGCTGCAAGCACAAAATACCGCACACTGCGTGGCTTAAGCAACACACACGTCTTTCTCTCAGTTCTGGGGGCTGGGAAGTGCAAGATCAAGGTGCCAGCAGATTGGATTCTTGGCGTGGGCCTTCTTCCCAGCTTGCAGATGGCCACCTTCTCGCTGTGTCCTCACATGACAGAGAAAGGAAGCTCGGGTCCTCTTCTTATAAGGACACTGATCCATCATGAGGACTCTACTCTCACAACCTCATCTAAACATTAATTTCCTTCCGAGAGCCCCACCCCCAATACCATCACAGTGGGGTTAGAGCTTCAACATAGGAGTCTGGGGGGCGGGGTGCAGAATTCCGGTCCATAACACATAGTAACCATCCTGGGACCCAGATAACAGACCCGCTGTCAGATATTCTCTCTACTTCCCCTTGGCCAATGCCCAGCTGAGAATGTAGATGGCAGACGGAGCTGTTTCCTTTCGCACACTCAGGAGCCAAAGTGGGGGGAAGAAATGAGCCTGAGCAGTGGCGTGACCAATGAGGACCTTCAAGTGTTATTTGTTGGGATGAGTGTGTCTGTGTGGGTGTCTTGTTCCAAAAAAGATTTAAGGTGCTGGCAAAGATAAAAAGCACTGGAAGGCGGCGAGAGAGATGAGGTAGAAGGACAAGGATAGAGACAAAATAGAGGGCCGAGCCTTAAAATAGAAGGCAAATTCAATCTATTTTGCTTAACTAGGGAAAAGTGCCATGTTTTCTGGGAAGCTAGTGGCGTTCTGTTCCATCTCTCTTTTAAATGAAGAGTGAGGCAGTGTTAGTCTCAATTTAGGGGCCTGCATTTTGATGAGTTTGCTGTGTTTTGGGTTTTGTTTGGTTCACTGACCTTAAATCTCCATTTCAATAAGAAAAGCAGGCCCCATCACAGCCAGTGAGTTTTCTTGGAGCCTCCTTCCTCTGGGGATCTTTTGGTGGGGAACTTGGCAACTCCTGAGGGTAGCAGAGGAAGTCAGAGGTTAAGAAAGAATCAGCCTGTACTACTCAGGAACTCCAAAAAAGAAAATTCTGGAAGAAATATCCGCTTTACCTCTTGCATTTAGATGGCTTGGGATTTAATAATTTTCATCTAAAAGGGAGTAAGACTAGGTAGGCATCGTCCAGTAGAGCTAAAAGCTCCCTAAATAAAACAGGATTATCAGGATAATTGACTTAACTTTTTCCTTTGGCTGTGTATGCACAGGGAAAACAGAGTAGGGCTTATTCAATTCTGTGATATTTTTATTTGATAGAACAAAGGCCATCTTTTCTTTGAACCCCAAGCCTTGTTTGCCAAGATTATCTTTATTCAAATGCTCCATGTTAATAAGAAACACCTCTGTAGGCTCACGCAAGATAGACATTTTCAGCCGCTGGTATTCAAAAACAAAACAAATAAGAAACAGGGAAGTCACACAAGTATTATATTAATACTGTCTAATGATTCCCCATTATTTATAGGATCCAGGCCAATATCTTAGCCCTGGATGAAAGGCTTCGCTACATTGACTCTTCTAACTTGGTACCTCACTTTTTTTTTTTTTTTAAAGTTTTTATTTATCTGACAGAGAGAGAGGCAGACTCCCTCTGATGTGGAGCAAGGAGCCTGATGTGGGATTCGATCCCAGGACCCTGAGATCATGACCTGAGCCAAAGTCTTAACCCACTGAGGCAGCTCGGTGCCCCTGGGTACCTAACTTTCAAATGCTCCATGTTAATAAGAAACACCTCTGTAGGCTCACGCAAGATAGACATTTTCAGCCGCTGGTATTCAAAAACAAAACAAATAAGAAACAGGGAAGTCACACAAGTATTATATTAATACTGTCTAATGATTCCCCATTATCTATAGGATCCAGGCCAATATCTTAGCCCCGGATGAAAGGCTTCGCTACATTGACTCTTCTAACTTGGTACCTCACTTTTTTTTTTTTTTTAAGTTTTTATTTATCTGACAGAGAGAGAGGCAGACTCCCTCTGATGTGGAGCAAGGAGCCTGATGTGGGATTCGATCCCAGGACCCTGAGATCATGACCTGAGCCAAAGTCTTAACCCACTGAGGCAGCTAGGTGCCCCTGGGTACCTAACTTTTCCTCCAGAAACTTCCCTAAAGGGATCCTCAGCTCCATATAAAAATCTGGGGTGTCTCAGGTCCGAGTGCTGACACTCAGCCCCTCCTTCTCCAGCTTCCTCACCGGCAGCCAGCAAGCAACAATTTATAACCATTGGTAATAAGTACCTGGCCAGGTCCCTGGCCAGGCCACCTCTGAGAGCCCAGGAATCAGTAGGGATTACTTGGAACATTTAAGGTCAATGGAATCACTTGGGATGGATGCTGTTATGTGCTGAATTGCATGCCTTTAATGTTCACATGTTGAATTTTAATGCCTGATTCCTAGGACTTCTAAATGTGACAATATTTGGAGATAGGTTTTTAAAGAGGTGAGTTAAGTTAAAATAAGGTTGTTAAGGTGGGCCCCAAACCGGTCTGACTGGTGACCTTATAAGAAGAGGAAATTTAAACAAATAAAGAGACACCAGGGATGGGAACACACAGAGGAAAGGCCATATGAGGACACGGTGAGGTTGCAGCCAGGTGTGAGCCAAGGAGAGGATGAAGGAGAAACCAAACCTGTAGGCACCTTGACCTTTGAGTCCCAGCCTCTGGAGCGATGAGAGAGGCCTTTCTGGTGCTTCGTGACGGCGACCCGAGCCCACCGATGCAGGTGTCCGCTGTAAAAACTTTCCTTCGAGTTCAAGTTCATTGCGATCATTCTTCCTCTCCACCCAGAATTATTTTCTATACCATTCATTTGGAAATTAAACCTAAAGTTTAAAAAGTATTTCATTTGACTCTTTGTGATAGATTTTTTCCCCCTGTAGTTCTTCAGTCATTCACCAAATCTTTATGAGCCCTACTAGGTACTCTTCTAAAGCAATGAGAGCCTCGGGTTTTCCAGTTCAGCTTCAAATCTGCCACAGAATCAGATAAAATCTGGAGCACTGCAGGGCTGAGAAAAGTGGGACAGGTTTCTCTGTAAAACCGTTGTTCTGATTATGAAAGTAATTGAAATTGGTAAAGAGGTTGGAAAACATAGAGAAAAGCATGACTGCGAAAATAAAAATCACTGACAAAATGTCACTACATGGGGAGAATCACTCTTACAATTTTGAAGAATTTTTTTATGACCTGACATTGACACTCTGTGTCGGGAACACTTTCCTAGGTTCTGAAATAGATCTTTTGACACCATTTTAACGCTGTAAGCTTATTCCATTGTACAGACTTACTTAATCTATTTGTTTTTCCATTCATCTGACATTTGACTTTTTTCCTATGATGAGGATGACGGTGACGAAGCTGTTATGTAGGCTGGCTCATTCACTCTCCATGTAAATCTATCAAATTTCCAATAGCTTCCTTGTGAGAGATCCCAGGAAGGGAACCGTAGGATTGTGGGACATGAACTTGGCAGTTCCTGGTAAATATGCCCAAACTGCCAGCCAGGAGTGATTGCACACGCTGGACATGGTTTTTACTCTAAAATAATCAGGGACACGCTACCGGTCCTTCTCCTGCTTAGATCTGATAACCCCAAACTTATGAGAAGACTCTTTGTAAGATAGCCAGAAAACTGCGTAATATTGAAACATTGATTACAAAACACTGGTTTTTATTATTGCCCCTTAATTATAACACCAATCATTAAGCTTGTCACGATCAAGATGTAAGACTGAAAAACTGAGTTTTGGGGTTTTAAGTCTAGGATTTTAAATCCAGCACAAAAAGTAGAAGGAATTTTAGAAGCCCCCTGCCAAACTTCAGCCCAGGAAAATGGATTCCTTTAGGTCATGGAACTACTCGTCAAAGGATGGTGCTGGCATTCTGTCTCCTAGGTAGTCTTAGAAACTTCTCTTATGGGATTCAAGTCAGGGCAGCAGGCAGCAAGAAGGCTCTAACTTAAATATTTCCCGCCAAGATCTCCCTAACTTAGCTACTAATAAAAGGCTTTTCAAACACCTTCCCTTGATGGGCTAAGTAGAGACCAGTGGTTTTACAAAGAGGATTCTGAAATAATGGTGTTTCTAAGTAAGAGGTACAGTTAGAAATGAAGATTGCCCACTGTAGAAACTACCAGTACTTGCCTGCAGAGAAAAATGAGACCTTAATGCTTTTTGGAGCTTTTGACTGACTGGTGGAAGCCCTGTGCTCACCTCCCTTCCCAGGCCTTGCAGAATGAGTAACTAGTGAGAAGTAAAGCGTTATTCTCACTTATCTTGTAACTTGGCAAAAATAGATCGAATATCCAAGGACAGTGGGCAAGGCAAAATGTTGTCTTCTTTTTTTGAACTTAGAAACTCAGAATTCAAAGAAAACTAAGTTCTAGATCAGCACAATCTGATAGTACACAATATGAGCCATGTATGTAATTTTACATTTTCTGGTGGGCACATTTGGAAAAGTAAAAAATTGTTATTAATGTATTTATTTAACCCAACATATCCCAAATATTATCATTTTAACGTGTAATCAGTAGAAAATTATTATTGAGCTCTTTACATTTTGGGGTTCATATTAAATCTTTGAAATCTGGTGTGCATTTGCACGTACAGACTGTCTCAGTTTGGACTAGCCACATTTCCAGGGCTCAGTACCCACATGGGGCAAGTGGTTTCCACATTGGACTGCAGAGCCCTGTGCAAGGGAATCCAGTCTCCTGTGGGCCCATGCCTGTGGGGCTCATTAGCTAAAGTGGAAGCAGTATCTTAGAATAGAAAAGATGATACAGTCATTTCTATGTTTTAAATGTCCGGTTAGCAATGTGTCTAAGTTGTTATTAAAAATGTGTATGGAGGGGGCGCCTGGGTGGCTTAGTTGTTAAGCGCCTGCCTTCAGTTCAGGTCATGATCCCAGTGTCCTGGGATCGAGCCCGGCATCGGGCTCCCTGCTCGGCGGGAAGCCTGCTTCTCCCTCTCTCACTCCCCCTGCTTGTGTTCCCTCTCTGGCTGTGTTTCTCTCTGTCAAAGAAATAAATAAAATCTTAAAAAACAAAAGTGTGTATGGGAGATGGGGTGCCTGGCTGCCTCAGTTGGTGGATCACGTGACTCTTGATCTCAGAGTCATGAGTTCAAGCCACAGGCTGGCCACAGAGCTTACTTAAAAATAAATAAGTTAAAAAAATAGAAGTTAATCGACTTCTGGGGAGTCGATTTTGCACAGCTGGGCAATTTTGCACACTTGGCCGACAGCTTGAATTCACGTCCCCAAGTCTCAAAAGATCGTCTCCTGCTGACCTTGTAGGCCCCCAGCCCCCAGCTCTGTATGTCACATCCAGAGGAGCCCCATTGGTCCGGCCAGGGAGAGGAGCCACAGGGAAGGTCTAGAACAGGATGCCGCAGCTGGTGGAGGGTTTCTCTTATCAGGGACACACAGAGAAAGAAATTCTCCCTGTTCTGGGAGGGTTTCTTTTGTTTGCCTTTTCTTTTCTCTTTTAGCTGAGGGGTGTTCCTGGGAAAGAGGAATGGTTCTGAAAGCGGAAATTCTTGGCAATAAGGAAAAAACCCTCCCGGTGCAGACACATGGCCTGCCCCGCCCTCCTGGGCAACTCCCAGCTGCAAGAGGTTCGGCCAGGGTCTGGGTCCCCGCTACCCAGGGATCTCCTAGGAGGGCGGGTCTGCAGGGGAGGAGCGGGGAGGAAGTGGAGGAGGGCAGCCCATCCCCTGCCTCTCCCCCCGGGCCAGGGCTGCCCAGCAGCCTTGCTGATTGGAATCAGGGGAGACCGGGCCAGCAGGGCAGACCTTGGCATCTCGGCTTCTGCAAGTGAGGAAGCCTTGAAGCTTCCACCTAGGAATCTGGGGGAGGCCTGGAGACCACGGGGCCGGGTGGGGGGGTCCACAGGGGCAGAGGGTGGTCAGGGGAAGCTTCACAGCGAAGGTGATATTTGAGCACAGCCTTTCCAGATACGGGATGCTAGGCAAATTCTTTATCCTGGACAGTTAACAATAGTCATGGTAAGAACAGAGCTATGTGGCAGGCTTCACCTGTGCCCTTCCTTCTGAATTCCTCATGCACAGAAACTCACGTAATCCCCGTAAACCCATGAGAATTTGCCTCATTTTACAGAGTGGAAAGAAGAGGCCAAGAAAAAGTAGGCTTGCCTGAGTGAGTTAACTGAGATCACCAGTTAATGACTCAGGTAGACAGGTTTGACTCCAGAGCCTGCCCCTTTGTTTGCTAGCCCTAAAAGGGGTGGTCTCCAACAGAGATCGCGCTCCAGCCCCGTTTCAACAAGCAAAACCGACCGGAAGTGATTGCCTGTCCGTGGCTTGTGCTTTCTCCGGGCAGGTTCCTCCTGGTGCTTCCATTTTTCTGTCTCCAAAACTGAGTAACTAACTGCTTTTCCCACATCTGCCGTCACCAAACTATCGTGCTGGACTTTGCAGAGGATACTCAGGTTGACGCTGGCTGGGGAGCCAGGCCTAAGAAACGGATCCTCGCTTTGGGCAGAAAGAAGCAAGCCCATTAGAAAGGTAGGCTGGACGAGATATCACCCAAAGTCTGCACGGCCCACGTCCAAGGTGGTCAGTCCCCTTGGAGTCGGTGGGGGCCTCTGATAAGATGTGTTCAGAGTGGATCTTGACTGCCAGGAGGATGTGGGTAGGAAGTGAGTCGAAGGGGGCTCCTTGCCCAGGCAGGAGGGGCACAAGTTGAGGCTGGGACAATGCAAAGGCACATTAGGAAGATAGCGAGTTCATCAGAAACAACCCTATACCGAAGCCTGTTTCCTAGAGGAGTTATGATTAATAAGCACAAAACTGTTCTCCAAATCCTGACTATCTGTTCTGATTTAGGCGACTAAGAAGCTGGGCAAGCGACAACGTGAGCGAATCCCAAAGTAATTTCCAGCTGGTTTGGGAACGCAGCTGCTTTTACCTCCTAATTATGTTGCTTGCCAGGAACGCCCATTGCCACGGCCAGGTGGGAAGCCAGCACGGATGCATGGCGGGAAGATCCCCTTTCGTGGGAGAGAGGAAGACGAGCCCAGAGGACTGAGCACAGCCGGGTGAGTTCGGTGCATCCTGTTAACTTACACTGAGGGTGTGTGACCTCGGGGGTGGTTTCTCTTTATCTCAGCTTCCCCATTCTGTGAACGGAGGGTCTGATCCTTCCTGCCTCCCGGAATTATTTAGGGACCAGGGAGCTAGCAGATAGTGTCTGCTGTCAGCGCAGCCCCCAGACCCCCTTGGAGCTAGCTCATGGGTTCTATGCACCCATCCCCCAGTTTCTGAGGCTTTGCTTCTAAGGGCTCCAACCCAAGACCTCCCTGGGTAGGTCGCCCTTGGCTGCAGGAGCTGCTTCTCCCCCTCTTGCTGCTCTCTCCCGGGAGCACCTCTGTGGTAAATCACCCACACGGATCTTCCTCTGAGTTTACTTCTGGTGATTCCAACTGAAGGCAGTTTACAAAAGCATTTTTGAAAATTTGCAAGTGAAACACATACTTGTAAGGCATGACCATTTGAAATAACTTCAGAACTGACTGTACAAATCTTACATCTCTGAATTATTGGGGTCAGGACAGAACGAGAGGTCAAAGGGGACCTGACGCTAGTTGTTCCGTAATTTACTGAGCACTCTCCGCCTCCATGACTGCCCTGCTGGTGACTCTCTGCTCACTGCCCCATCCCCAGATCAACGGGGAGCCTTCATCTGCTTGGGCCTCTGGGGGCCTCCGCTGCTGCCCCGGCAGCTAAGACTGCACTGTTTTCCACCCAGGGGTCCTCAGCTTATTCCCACTACACTCCCTGCATGACCTTTCTCAGGGCTCCAGGAAAAAGCCTAGTCTTGAACGTAGGACAAGGGCCTGGACTGGATTCATTTTTGAGAACCGTATAAACAAGGTGCATGCTTTTAGAAATTGTCAAGGGGGCAAATCATGAACTTGGATTTTTTTTTTTTGAACTCAGATTATTTGATCAACAAAACTTAAATAGAAACAGAGACTATTCATTATATCTCCCAATTTAGTTACTTTTAACAAGGAACACATACACACATGCTTTCAAAATAGGTCCTCAAGATTAAAGTCTTGTTTTGATCTCTCTCCTATGGCTGATGAGTTTCCACACCAGGGACATCCTTGGGAGCCTGGGGACAAGGATGGACACATTACCATGTTCAGATTCCTCAAGTTTTCATCTTCTTTGTTTATGAGAACATTTCGGCTCCCTTTCAAAACCAGGTCACGTTTAAAGACCATAAATAATCAAACTTACCTTTGAGACCCAACAGCCTTATTTTTTAATAGCTGAATTCTTGGCACCCCATCCTATATGCCTTCATGCCAACAATCAGAGAGCTACCCCCTGTGCTTGCCTATTTTTATGAGCACAGTGCTGCCTTAAATCGAGTGGATCCAGCCTGGGCTTCTTGACTTCCATCAGAAAACCTAGGCTTGATCTGGAGTAGGACCCAGCCAAGTGCAGAAGGAAGAATGGGGTGAAGGTGAGGCAGGCTTAGTGGAGACCGGGAGGGAAGCCAGAGAACTGTTTAGCCTGCAGGCCCCCATCCTGGTGGGGCATTGGCAGAAGGCACAGACATGCGGGGTCAGAACCATCAGCTGCTTCACCCAAGCCTAGCTGGGTGAGCCTTCAGCAGTGCAGAGGTCTAGGGAAGATTGTCTTGTGTCCCAAAAGGAAGGCAGGACCCAGCACTAGGGACATCTGTCATGAGGTTGTGCAGGGGCATCCGGACCTGTGCAAAGAACAAATCATGGAATCTGGTAGGTGAGGCCAGGAGAAACTAACCCATCAGGCGCAGGACAGAGCGCGGGCACCAACTTAGGAAATTGGCAGCTGGCCTCAGCTGAGAGCTGAGGGCTAGAGCTCCTTGAATCCGTCTTGCAAGACCAGGGACTGAACCTTCCCGAGGGAGCCACACAGGGACTGACCAGACCTGAACTCAAACCCAGGGCCTCTGGCTTTTGATTCAATGGCTCCATTAAGTGAAGTTCCAGGACCAAACACCCGTAAACCCTAGATCTACCTGCTGCCCTTCTCAGTCGGCCTCAGGGGCCCAGAAGGCAGTTGTCATGCGGGTCCCCTCCGGGGCTGGAGGTTCTGGGGGAAATGAGCTGGGTGTTTGTGACACGTGAATTTACTGAGCACGAGTCTGGTACAAAACACTCGATGTGAGTGAACTGAGTAAACGGATCACTTCCAGAAAAGTCAAAAATCCTCTTTTTCCACTAGAACACATCAAACCCCACAAAGGCAAATTTCCAAATCTCTAGGTTCTGCTGGAATTCTGTCGTAGCAAATATTGACTGAAGTTGGCGGGCCGCTGGCAGGGTCTTGTCAATGTTTCCGTTATCTGGAAACTCTGCCAGGCTGTAGTAGGGAAATACAATTGTGGGGCGTCAGGAGGCCTGGCTGGCTTCGGGCCCAGGCTCTGTTACCAACCAGCAGGTGTCCTGCGATGACCCTCTTTGACTTACTGTCCACCCACTTTTCTTCTTTGTAGCATGAGGGCATTGACCTAGAAGACCGCTCAGCTCCTTTCTAGCTTTGAAAATGCATGATTTTATGACCTAAATGGGGGTATGTGGCTAAAATCATCTGCTGTTAATTTGGACTTCAAATCCATTTGATCAATGTTTTCAGACTGCAGAGATGGCCTAGGGTACTCTTGGAAGACCCAGATTGGCTTTGTCCAAAACCCAACTCTACATGAGGCTCGTGGCCTGCCGGAGCCATTTGGAGCCTCCAGACTGGGCAGACGGTACAGACTTTGGTGCACTGACAATAAAGTTTGGTCCTTATCTGGCTGAACCCTGTAGGAAAGACAGCATGGAGTGTTTTCTTTCCCTTTTTACCTGGTTGGAGCTCAGTGCAAACACAGACTTGGAAACTCCAAATGAGGACATAAGCATTTTAATAGCTAGTCTGTCAAAAACATTAAAACTCTTCCAAGGGATGCACCAGACCTCCAGCCACATTGACACAAGCTGTCGGAACAGATTCTGAGACCCTGCTTTGGAGTCACTAGGGAGAAGCAAGACAAATCCCGGGTGGAAACTGTCCTGCATTTGAGCTCATCTTCAGCAGCATCTGACCTCTATCTCAAACATCTGCTGTTCTCCTTTAAAATAAGGGGGGGAGTGGCTAAAGTGAAGAATTTTTTTTCTTCTAGGGGAATATCAAAGCTGCTCTGACGACGGGTGGCCATCCTTTTGCATGAGCATTAGAAAAAGCATTCTCTATGACAATATAGAAACTCTGCTTTGAGAAAATGCTATTCACAAAAATGTTACTTCACAAATAAAAGAATAAAGCACAGAGGCGATTTTTTTTTTTTCACCTCTGTAGGTTCACTGAAGTAGGGTGGTTATCTCCCAGCAGGCTGTTCTTCAGCAGAAAGGAAGCCCAGCTGTCTGGGTGGGATCAGCAGCAGATGCTGGGCTCTGGATCCTTGGGGAAAGACTTGGCAGAGGGAGATGCTGGACCGGGCACCAGACCAGCTTGGGCGATCCGGACAGGTGACAAGCTCTTCCCAACACTCCCTATGTGGGGCCATCCGTTTGCAGTGCCTACCGTGTGCACTTGCATTTATAATGTGGGAGAAGGCTTTCTTCCAGTCGTAAAGAGAATACATGCCGTGGGGCGCCTGGGTGGCTCAGTTGGTTAAGCGACTGCCTTTGACTCAGGTCATGATCCTGGAGACCCAGGATCGAGTCCCACATCGGGCTCCCTGCTCGGCAGGAGGCCTGCTTCTCCCTTTCTCACTCCCTCTGCTTGTGTTCCCTCTCTGGCTGTGTTTCTCTCTGTCAAATAAATAAAATCTTTAAAAAAAAAAAAAAAGAATATACGGCATATGGATGCCCCAAACTAGAAGTGGGCTCAATGAGACACTTGGACATGTTATTACCCATACCTCTTTCTTATCCACAATGATGGCAAAGAGCAGCCTTGACAGTCCAAAACCACAGGGAGCCCAAAAGTAATTTAGAGCAGGTGCACACATGATTGTCTGGTATTGTTTCTAGAGTTCTGTTATAAAATCCCATATCTGTAGAATGAGATTGGTCTGCGCCCTTTAAAAAAATTGTGGCAAAACACATAAATGTACCCTTAATTTTAAAGCCTACATTAAAATATTGTTAACTATAGGCACATTGTTGTATAACAGATATTTAGAACTTTCTCATCTTGCAAACCGAAACTCTACAATTGAACAACTCCTCTTTTTCCATTCCCGCCAGCAGCTCGCAGCCATGATTCTGCTTTCTGTTTTTATGAGTTTGATTTCTTTAGATACCTTGTATAAATGGAAACATGCAGTATTTGTCTTTTTGTGGCTGGCTTATATCACTTAGCAAAATATCCTTCAGGTCTCTCCTTAGAAGGATTTCCTTCTTTTTAAAGGCTGAATAATATTCCATTGTATGCATAGGTCAGATTTTGTTTATCTGTTTATGGACATTTAGTTTCATCTGCCTCCTGGTTTTGTGGACAATGCTGTAGTGAACATGGGTGTGCAAGTATTTCTTAAGGATCCTGTTTTAAATTCTTTTGGATAAATACCCAGAAGTGGGATTCCTGGATCATATCGTAGTTTTATTTTTAATTTTTTTTTTAAGATTTTTTTATTTATTTGACAGAGAGAAACACAGCCAGAGAGGGAACACAAGCAGGGGGAGTGAGAGAGGGAGAAGCAGGCTTGCCGCCGAGCAGGGAGCCCAATGTGGGACTCGATCCCTGGGTCTCTGGGAATGACCTGAGTCAAAGGCAGTCGCTTAACCAATTGAGCCACCCAGGCGCCCCTATTTTTAATTTTTAAAGGAACTTCCATACTGTTTTTCATAATTGCAGCACCAACTTTTGTTCCCATCAACAGTGCACAAGTGTTCCCTTTTCTCCCCATCTTCACCAATGCTTGTTATTTCTTTTTGATAATAGCCATTCTAAGAGGTGTGAGGTGATATCTCATTGGTTTTGATTTGCATTTCCCTGATTAATGATGTTGAACACCTTTTCATATACCTGTTGGCCATCTGTATACTCTCTTTGGAAAAATGTCTATTTATTTCTCTTCCCATATTTTAATCAGATTTATTTGCTGTTGAATTATAGGAGTTCTTATGTATTTTGGATATTAACGCCTTATCTGATATATGATTTGCAAATATTTTCTCCCATTCAGTACATTGCCTTTTCACCTTGTTGATAGTTTCCTTTGCTGCATAGAAACCTTTTAGTTTGATATGATCTCACTTGTTTATTTTTGCTTTTGTTGCCTTTGCTTTTGGTGTCAAGTCTAAAAAAATCATGAGACTGGTGTCAAGGAGCTTATTGCCTATGTTTTCTTCTAGGAATTTTATGGTTTCAGGTCTATAGACAAGTTTTTTTTTTTAAGAAAAAAAACAAACCTATTTTGAGGAGTGCCTGGGGGGCTCAGTTGTTAAACATCTGCCTTTGGCTCAGGTCATGATCCCAGGACCCAGAGACTGAACCCCACATTGGGCTTCCTGCTCAGCAGAAAGCCTGCTTCTCCCTCTCCCCCTGCTTGTATTCCCTCTCTTGCTGTGTCTTTCTGTAGGATAAATAAAAATAAAATCTTAGAAACAACAACAACCTATTTTGAGTTACTTTTTGTGTATGATGTGAGACAGAGGTCCAATTTCATTCTTTTTGCATGTGGGTGTCTGGTTTTCCCAATACCATTTATTAAAGAGACTATTCTTTCCCCATTTCCTTGACTCCTTTGTTGTAAATTAATTGACCATATAATTGCGGGCTTATTTCTGGGCTCTCTATTCTGTTCCATTGATCTACATGTCTGTTGTTATGCAAGTACCATATTGTTTTGATTACCATAGGTTCACACTATGGTTTGAAATCAGTAAGCATGATGCCTCCATATTGTTCTTTCTCAAGATATAGCTTTGGCTATTTGGGGTCTTTTGTGGTTTTATACAAATTTTTAAGATCATTTGTTCTCTTTTTGTGAAAAGTGCCATTGGAATTTTGATAGAATTTGCATCGAATATGTAGATTGCTGCGGGTAGTTTGGATATTTTAACAATATTGATTCTTCCAATCCATGGGCACAGCATATTTTTCCAATTATTTGTGTCTTCTTTAATTTTTTTCATCCATGTCTTGCAGTTTTCAGTGTACAAGTCTTTTCATCTCCTTAGTTAAATTTATTTCTAGATATTTTTTGATGTAATTATAATTGAAATTATTTTCTTAATTTGTCTTCTTGATAGTCCATTATCAGAGTATAGAAACACGATTGATTTTTATATATTGATTTTTGTATCCTGAAATCTCACTGGATTTGTTGATTAGTTTTAACTGTTCTGGTGGAGTCTTTAGGATTTTCTCTATATGGTATTATGTTATCTGCCATTAGAAACTGTTTTACTTCTTCCTTTCTGATTTGGCTGCCTTTTTGTTGTTGTTGTTGCCTGATAGCTCTAGCTAGTGTTTCCAATACTGTGTTGAATAAAAGTCTTGAAAGTAGGCATCTTTGTCTTGTTCCTAATCTTTGAAGAAAAGCATCTAGTTTTTGATCATTGAGTATGATGTTGGCCGTAGGCTTGTCATATATGGCCTTTATTATGTTGAGATACATTCCTTCTATACCTACTTTGTTGAGAGTTTTTATCATACATTTTTAATGTTCAAAGTGGGTCTTTAATTGGGGAGGGATTAACAGCAAATCTCTTGGCATCATAAAGTCACACAAATTGTGGTTTCCCTTTGTTGAGTAAGGAAACAAGAGTCTGAGGACCCTCAAATATGAAAATAAGAGTCCTGGTGGAGTGGGGGTGACCGAGAAAAAAGGGCAAGGAGAGATCCCTGCTGATGGGAATATATGTATCAGGGAAGTGATGCCTGATGTTGAATTATTACCAATCCCTGTGGTGCTCTCCAGTTTCATTAGATCCAAACCCTTGGTAGAAATATATTGCCATTTCCATGGTGCTGGGCTGGGTGATTGGTGGGGGGCGAGTGGAGAAAGAGGAGTGATAGGGGCTGGTGTGGGACAGAAACAGAGGAGCAGCTGCCCAGGGAGGCCAGGAGCCAGAATGGTAGTAGGAGAGATGGTGAGAATGTGAGCCCCAGGAGTTCTGGGAAATCAAGAGTTGGTGTTGGGTTTCACACCAAGGAGGAGGACGTTATTTAAGGACAGGGTGACTCAGGAAAGATAAAGGGGAGACTGTTCCTGCCCTGAAAGCTGACACCAATCCATTTAGGGGGAGAAGGCATGTGCATGCGCGGGCACGCGCGCGCGCACACACACACACACACACACACACACACACACACACACACAATGTACCTGGTAACTAAGGCAGCAAATGCTAAATGCCCATTCATTGAGCAGGAAAGGTAAGAAGCGCTATGAGAGTTTAGAATTCAGAGGCATTACTTTGGCTGCAATCGGTGGTGCCGCTGGTAACTGTTTAACAACCAGCCCCTGGGGAAGGAAATAAAAGCTTTACTTTGTAGCGTTTGCCACTTTCCATGGTGTAAATACCATAGTTCCACCCTGGTTAATTTCAGGTCACTAAGCTGACTTCTCGCTCGAAATATGGAGTTGGGAAGAGACACAGGAGACACAGGAGCCCATCATTATAGAGTAGTTCTGCCTCAGATGTGGAGTAGATGCAGACACTCAAGCAAAGACAAGCATCAAGGGTATGAGAGTAACTCAGAAGTGATGAGTTCTGAGCATTTACTACCTTTGTCTTTAATTTCCTTCATTGTAAGTTTACATGGTGCAATTTCAAATAATGTCCATGTTCAATAACTGGCTTGAAAATTCCTGAAAAATTACCAGTTAACTCTTGTGAGCATCTATGAGCCAGCTCTGGGACACTGCTGGCTCAGGAGAGGCTTTCTGCAGAAGGTGGGACTTAAGCTGGGCTTTGGAGGGTGACTAGGAGTTTGATAGGCCTGGCAGAAGGCATTGTAAGCAAGGCAAAAGATGTGGCAAAGGTGGGGCAGTAAAGCAGGTGGCATGAGTGACAATAATAGGAATTCTCTTGGTTCTTTAATGTTTCAAGGTTAAGAAATTACTTTTTTAGCAAGTCAAAAATGATGGAAAGACCCAGGAGGCCTTGAACATTCATAATACACACACAGCATTCAGGTTACCAGATAGTCATGGTATACTAAATATAGTCATAGCAGGCACTGAATATTTATTCATTTGCCATTTCCATGGTGCTGGGCTTGGGGGAGTGCATATCGGGGTTACCCATAACCATACCGATATGGTGACGTATATTGGGGAATGGCCACGTATTGGGGTTACCCATTCTGATGCCCTCTATTCCCTGCATAGCAGCTCAACAGGTGAACTGACGAGCTACAGCTGTGGCCGAGAGCACTTGTCCCTGCATTTCCCCCACGGAACAAATGCGTCTGTGGGCCCAGGTATCTTCGGCTCCCTTTTGTTCAAACCTCAAATCTGGTCTCCTTAGTGAAACCATCAGTGGGGAAGGTTCATGTGACCAGGAGAGCCAGGATACCCCAATACTGGCCAGGAGATCCAGGATGCCCCAATACTGGCCAGGAGATCCAGGACGCCCCAATACTGGCCAGGAGAGCCAGGACACCCCAATACTGGCCAGGAGAGCCAGGACACCCCAATACTGCACAGTCCAAGGCTCTGGTAGTGTGGTCCTTCACTTCTCCCCTAACCCATCTCTTTCCCTTGCTTCTTGATTTTAAAATTGATTGAATAAACTGTATTAATGTCTTAGTAAAGGGCTGCTATCGCAGAATACCACAGACTGGGTGGGTTATAAACAACAGAAATTTGTTTCTCCCAGTTCTGACAGGCTGGGAAGTCTAAGCTCAGGGAATTGTCAGATTTCCGGTCTGGCCACATCTTGGTTCACAGATGGTGGTCATCTCGCTATGTCTTCCCATGGTAGAAGGGGAGAGGAAGCTTTGAGAGGTCTCTTCTATAAGGGTACTAATCTTTTTTTTTTTTTTTTTTTTAAGATTTTATTTATTTGACAGCGAGAAACACAGCTAGAGAGGGAACACAAGCAGGGGGAGTGAGAGAGGGAGAAGCAGGCTTCCCGCCAAGCAGGGAGCCAGATGTGGGACTTGATCCCGGGTCTCCGGGATCATGACCTGAGCCGAAGGCAGTCGCTTAACCAACTGAGCCACCGAGGCACCCCTAAGGGTACTAATCTTATTCATGAGGGCTCCACTCTTATGACCCAGTCACCTCCCCAAAGCCTTACCTCCTGATATCATCACACTGAGGATGAGGTTTCCTAAGGACTGGGGTGGGGGAGGATCACATTCAATCTACAGCAGTTATGACTGGGTAAAATCTTAGCCCACAACTAGTGGCTTAGAATAACAGACATTTATTCTAATTTCTGTGGGTCAGGAATCTGGAAGGACCCTCTGGTCAGGATCTCTGGCTATAATTAAGGCATTGGCGGGGCTGCAGCTCTCTAAAGCTCAACTGGGGATGATCTGCTTTTAAGGGGCTAAGTGGTATTGGCAGGATCCTCCCATTTTTTTGAGCTGTTGGTCAGAGGCCTCAGTTCCTTGCCATGTGAGCTGCTGTACGGGCAGGTTATAACACGGCCGCTGCTGTCCATCACAGGGAGGGGTGAGAAAGCGAGAGGGTGATTAAGACAGAAGTCGGAGTCTCAGGAGGGACAGCTCATCACTTTTGCCAGATTCATTAGACTGTAAGTCACTAGGTGTCCAGTCAATACTCAATGGGAAAGGATTATACAAGAATATGGCTAGCAGGATACACGGATCATGGGGGGCCATCTCAGAAGCCGCCTGTCTCCCAGAGTTCTGTGAGTTGCAGCTTAGTCAGCCCAGTGGTAGACTTGGGGACTGACATCGCACCAAAGGAATTCCATTCCCCTGTTCCCCGGAGGTTCTCACCCCTGTCTCACAGCAACCTTGAGGCGTCGATGGTCCCATTTTATAACAAAGGCACTGGGAGTTTAATGACTCCTCTGTGTCCACATAAGTAAGTAAAAGAGCCAGACCTTGAACCCGGATCTCTAATTTCTAGGCTGCAGCCTTTACCCTTTGCTGTACAGTACTAGGGTGAATAGTGTCCCCTTCCCCACCCTTCGCCCCTACCAAGTTCATATCCTCCCAGAACCTCAGAATGTGACCTTATCTGGAACTAGGGTCTTTACAGGTGTATTTGGTTAAGATGAGATCATACTGAATTAGGATGGGCCTGATTGTCTAATGACAGTGTCTTTATAATCAGACCATGGGAAGACACAGACACGAGGCGTGGGGAGAAGATGCCATAGAAAGATGGAGGCAGAGACTGGAGTGATATAGCTATAAGCCAAGGGAGGGCAAGGATTCCCAGCAACCATCAGAAGCTAGGAAGAGACAAGGAAGGGTTCTTTCTTAGAGCCCACAGAGTCCCTGTCAACCCACCAACACCTTGCTTTCAGATTTCTAACCACGAGAACCGTGGGAGAATAAATGTGGGTTGTTTGAAGTCCCCCAGTTGGCCGTCATTTGTTACGGTAGCCTCAGGAAACCAATATGTGTGTTGTCTCCTTCAATAAAGACTCCTGCACAAACTTCCTGAAGTCTACACCACGTTGAAAGGGCTTGCTGATAGTGGTTCACAAAACACAGCTACTCTGTATTAGCCTCCATCCAGAATTTAGTCTCCCCGTTCCCCTCCTGGCTGACATATCCTGTCTTCTAAGCCAGCAGCAATAAAGCAGGACTGGGGGAAGAAAAGGGACACAGTGAGTAGATTCTCTGCCTGTGATCTAAGATGATAAACATTACAGGACAGAAGCGTGGGGCCGTGAGATTTTCTTTCTTCTTCCATGTGACAGGCCAAAGATTAGAATCCCTCTGCCCTTCTTCCCCTCCTTCCCTTGAACTTGAAGGCACTTAGGGCAAGTGGCTCACAACAGCTCCACGTGAGCATATGGAGTTGTCAGTAGTCTCTTCTGCCTTACCTGTGCTGACTTAGACTAAGAAGCAGAGGTCGGCGTTCGGCTGGAAAAGGGGGAGGTGTGGCAGGATGGCTGTGGGCCACGTCCTTCTGTGTGTCCACGTTGGTGGGTTCACACAGAGGAACCAGCAGCATTGGATCAAAGGAGAGGGAGGCTCAAAGGATGCTCCTCAGACTCAGTGCTTTGGCAAGGGGCTTCCGTTCATGTTTGCAGCTTTTGAAATGCAAGAGTTTCCTCTTGTGCGAGGAAAAATAGCTCATCATGTGAATTGTAATTAAGTTTTAAGGATTATCCTTAAAATAGCACTTAAAAAAAAAGTTTGCCCCCTTCCGGCTGACCTTCCGATGAAAGCAACTGTCCCATTCGTATTCTGCGGGGCCCAGTGACCAGTGATTCACATTTTGTGTTCCCAAAGCATCTCAGACTGGAGGGGACCTTGGAGATGGTCTAAGCCTACTCCTTTGGCAGAAAGAGAAGCAAAGGCACAGAGACTCTCTCCAGTCCACCCAGAAGCTTCCCTGTTCCTGCCGAGAACCCAGCCGGACCAAGGGCTCTGCTCTCCATTTGTCTCCTCCTTGCGTTGTGGTGTCTCCTTCTGACTTCTGTATTTGCCCATACACCTCTGTTCCTACAGCCTCTGTAGTTTTCATGGTGGGCTCCCCCTTCGTCCATCTACCCATCACCTACTTTTTTTTTTTTTTTAAAGATTTTATTTATTTGACAGAGAGAAACACAGCCAGAGAGGGAACACAAGCAGGGGGAGTGAGAGAGGGAGAAGCAGACTTCCTGCCAAGCAGGGCACCCGATGTGCGGCTCGATCCCGGGTCTCCGGGATCATGACCTGAGCCAAAGGCAGTCGCTTAACCAACTGAGCCACGCAGGCGCCACCCCTCACCTATTTATTGAGGAAAGTACTGTGGCTCTACCACTCTGTGCTGTGGGTATGGAAATTATTATGGCAAGATCCTTGCTGTCAATGGGCTTACTGTCTAATCAGAGAGCAAACCTTTGCATGCAAGCAACTAGACCTCAAATTAGACTCCGCCTTCAAGGGAGTATAGTTCCCATCTAGCAAACCTTTGGAAGAATTGGAAAATAGTTGTCACTTGTGGCCGTAGTCTCACAAGGAGGGACCATGGATTGGCCTATATCATTTGAAAAGTTAATGGAACATAGGTTTGGCAACCCTACATCCTGACTTCTTCAAAATAGCTGTGATGTAAAATATTCTCTTTCCAGTTCATGTGTCCTAACTGTTGGTCAGGAAGAGCTGGATGTCTGTTTCTCTACCCAATCCGACTTCTCTACCCCCTTCCTACTTTGCCTCTGACAGATTCATTCTTTGGATTGCCATCTTATAACGTATCTATTCTTGAAAGAGTAACACCCTGAGCCATAGATCCACTGTATCTTCAACAAGCACATGAAGCCCCACTTTGGACAGGGCACTACTCGAGGGGGTCCCGAGGTGCTTCAGTGTATCTGGGAGCATGGGGCTATTGAGCTTAATGGGAGATGGAATCTTATGAATATCATGAAATAGGCATCAACAGAATGCTTTGGGGATATTATCAATGGACCTTGGGATAGGTATTCAGGATGAGTGGGTAGAACATGAGAGAAGGTCCTGAGCACTGGGAGAAAATCCGGTTCCTCCAGTCATTTTATCACATTACCCAGGGCTGGTCCTCTTAGACAGGAGCTCACTGGCTGGGGGCCTGGAGATGCAAGCCATAGCAAGCAGGAAGAGGCAAAGAAGCCCTGCTCTTTCTTTTCCCAACAGCTTAGAGAGAAAATAAGTCAATACTGCTTTCTGGATTAGTGTGAACACCTTTTCTTTCTGTATAAGGACAAGTGGTTCCCTGAGCGGCAAATCTTCATTCAGTCATGGATGACTTTAACCAGAAATTAGGCAGCATGCTAGGGAGTGGTCTCAAGGCATTTGGGGCTTCATCCTCCCTAGTAGCCCTGACACATGTCTCTGTGCTATCACAGATGTCCTTGTTACTCCCTATTGACTGTGTCTTACTGCTGTTTCAACAACAATTATCAAGGTAATTGAAGAATATGTTGTATAATATACATATTTGAAATAGATCTGTAAGTTTAGAGTAGATTTGCTGTTATTTGCCCTCAGTCAAACTTATTTTATTCATCCAAATGTATTTTAAGCACCAACTGTATACCGAACATGAATGGGGCTGAAAAGGGAAGAGTTCCTGAGGTACGGCAAGGTGTAGAGTCTTCCCTCCTCCCTGCAGGAGAGTTTCCTCTTAAGTCCCGAAACCTACTCCCCAAGCCAGGTCACCATCATGAGCCTCACGGTGAGCTCCCCCCAACATCCCAAGGCCGGAACTCAAAGACGTTGTCCCAATGCTTTTCTTGATTGCTTTTTATCTAAAATACACTTCAGAACACTTCTGTTTCACAAATGTTTTGAGTTTAGTCATTTTGACCTGTTGCTTTTTGCAGTGCTGCCTCAAGGACTTGGTGGTTTTATGTTGTCCCAATCTCCAATCTTGTCTATGGATTACAGGAAAGACCTGGGAGCAAGGTCCAGAGAAGTTCGGGGACCTCTTCCAGGTTGGGCAGTGAGTTAGGATGCCCGAACCCTGCTCCCAAATTAACACCGGTTTACCCTGTGATGGGTTTACACCATCTTGGGCTGAGAACGATCTTTGATGTCTGTCTTGTGTCAGAGAAGGAAACTGAGCCCCTGAGTGGGTTACTGCTTGTCCACAGCCAGGGAATCACAGACTCCTAGAGCTGGAAGGCAGCTTGGGCCTCTCATGATCTGATTTCACCTCTCGCCCAAAGGAACAACGCTTTCTTCCTGCTCTTTGCCAGTTGATTACCCAGCCTCTGCTTGAACACTTCTGGAAATGGGGAGTGCATGATTTGTTCTGTCCATCCCACTTACAGTCATGTCTCATTGCTGTCAAGCTCTTTCTTCTCTGTAATCCGAAGGAATCTGGTTTCTGGCCATATGCGCTGACAGCTACTTTGCAGACCTATCCCAGCACAGCCTACAGCCTCCGAGTCCTAGGAGAGTTGGCCCCACCATGGATCCCTCTACCATTTCAGCTCACCCTGCTTCAGTTTCCCTGGTCCAGACTGCCTCTCTTTAGCATGGCTAAGTTCAGATGTTTATTTATTTTGCTTTTATTTATTAGTGGTGACCACCCCTTCTGTAAGTCCCACCCATCTCCCCATTTTCTGAGATACAGAAGGCTCTCATCGGAACATCAGTGAGTTCACTGCACTCTTTAAAATCAAGACCATGACAAAAAAAACTTGAGAGTGCTTCCCCTGACAAGCCTCCTTAAATACAATCCAGATCTGTCACAAAATCGGCAGGTTTATGAGGAGTTGTCAAAGTCTTTCCTGAAGTGAGAGATGTTTGGGGGGAGGGGGAATTCTTTTACATTAACTAAAAAGGAAAAAAAGTAGAAAAAAATAAGGACCAAATGATTTTGTGAAGGTTTTACAAGGTTTGCCTTGCTTAACAATAATATGGCAGATTTCAAAGACGGAGAAAGATGAGGTTCTGAGCTGTCATTGTAATTCTGAGCATGTAATTGGTCTTGACATTTCTATTCTGTGAGTTTTTGTCTTAACTGAGTGAGGAAACAGGTGGGGGAAAAGCAGTGAAGTTTTCTTTGCAGTCAGCTAGCTTCCCACTTGTGGTTCTAGTGGGGAAGAGACAAAAAGCACCATAAATCCTCTGTTCTCTTTGAGCAACGTCCTGCTTAGGGATTCCTGTTATTAAGTTGCCTCCACACCCTGACTCTGGAGAGTTTAGGGACCCCAAAGTGTTTGCCATTTTTAAAAAATGTCTTTTTTTAAAGCCTTTTTTGGCTTTGTAGCTCAACACCAAGGAGAATCCCGATTCTTCTGGCTTCTATAGATGGGATCGGTGGAAGGTAGTTCTGGTTTCCTCTGTTTCTGGGGGCAGCCTCTTCGAGTTCTGCTGCACATCTGCCTGTGCGCAGGGTTCTGAATGAATTCCTCACTGCCCTAACCATCTGGTTGCCTCAAGGGCTGGCACAGACGTGCCCTCACATCTCATGGCATCAGAGGAGTAATTACAAGACAAGCAATAATGAGATCTAGTGCCCTGGCTCCTCGGGGACTCTCCAGCCGTGATCACATCACTCTGTCCTCATCTGATGCCCAGTCTCCCAAGCGGTGCAGGGATTTCTAAGCCTTCGGCAATTACTCAGCATAATAAGATTTCAGAGCTCTCCCTGGCTTGAAATGAGCTTTCCATTTTCTCACCAGCCCACTCCCCTCCCCCGGCCTTGCCCTGAATTAGAAGTACATCGGCAGAAAGATTCACAGGCCCCTCAGCTGCCCAGTGGCCTATTTCTGTCTTCCATTTCTGCTGTGAGCCTTTCCTTGCCCTTCTCCTCCGCAGCCCCGGCTGGACGAGAGCATTACATCCAGACACAGCAACACTGTCCTGCCGGGAAGCAGGGCACTGAAAATCCGCTTCACCTTTCCTCCAAATGAGAAAGCCGTCCCCTCCTTCTAAATTCCCAGCCATAGTGATGAGGATTATGAGCAAGCCCTGCAGAGATCAGTTTTCAAATGAAATGTAAGAACCCTTTCAAGTGCCTAACCCTGATTGCAGACTTGCAGTAGTCTCTGGCGTTGGTTTTGAAAACCACGTTGAGACGGTGCCCCAAATTAAGTTATGAAGCACCTGTACCCGCCAAAGGAAGAGACATCAAAGGAAGATTCCATGTGGACGGTGAACAGAAAGAAACAGCAGGCACAGGCATGGAAGACATCTGGCTTTTCTGGAGCCTGATGTTTGTTTCTCAGGCAAAGACAATTAGGGACTTTAAAGAGAGCTGGGTGTGGCTTTGTTCTGTCCTCAAACTTTACTGTGAGTCTGTTTCTGAAGCCTTCTTACTCCCAAGCAGAAAGGATGTGTCCGTTGTCTTCTTTGTTATTCTTTAAAACTTTTCCTTGTGTGTTAATAAAGAAAAGTAATCTTTTAGGTAAGAAGTCCGTGTGAACCTGAATGCGTGCAAAGTCAGGCTGAGGCTGTGGCAAGGCAAGTGCTGCTTGCTTTCTCTCAACCCGGAGAAACAGAATGTTGCTTGGGAGAGGAAGGTCTCTGGGAGATATGCTCAGATGGAAAAATAACAAATATTTTTAATTAATGTCACTTGTCTTTTTTTATGGACGTTGACGTGTTTCGAATTTATTTTTGCATGCAGTTTTAACACTATCTCCCAAGATCTTTTTATACTTTATCTCTGAAATGTGTCAGGTTCCAAACCGACACCGTTTTAATAGAAAGGAAGTGGCGTTGGTGGCTATGGAGCCGCAGGGACTGGGGTTTGGATCCTGGGTGGGCAGCGCTTTCTGGGTGCCTCTGGGCACATCATGAATCTCAGGGGATGATGACCGTCCCCACTTCCCGGTGGCATGGTGGAGATGAGATGACCCCATCCATGGGCATCGCCAGCAGGGCTACGCACAGAAGGTGAACAGCAGCCGATAACCGGGGATTTCTGACAATGGCTGGGGTCTCTGGCAATGGCAAAGGCGGCGTCTGCAAACGTCTCTGCCCACCAGCCTTCCCAGGATATGCCCAGGCGTAAGCCCTCAGTAAATAACAGATTTAATCTCAGGGGAAACAAGTGCATTTTGTCATGGGTACGGAAACATTTTATCAGTCTTCAGACAAAGTAAACAGTAGATGAAAGAACGTCCTCTTTCCAGTTTTTCTGACGTGGAGGGCGAGGAGACGGCAGAGTGAGCGGCTGAGCAGCCTTAGGGCCACCTGGACTGTCACAGATAAAACCATGATGTGGGGCCAGTGTGAAATTAGGGCCCTGCCGGGTTTTGGGGCGCCTGGGTTCTAAGGCCCGTTCCTCCACCACCGTATCCCGATCACCAGCTCCGTGGGCCTGACTCCCCCCAGAGCTATGATGGATCCACTAGCTTGTCCCCCATGATTCTGTGACCTCCTGAGGCTTCCAACCAGCTCATGCGGGCTGTCCTTCCCCACTGCGTGAGGGGTTGGCTCACCCTGGTGGTAAAATCCTATCTAATAATACCTACCTTACAAAAAGGCCTCAAGGATGTGGTTCTCCTGCCAGGAATCCATGCCCCGGGGAAAGACCCCACCGGGCTGTGGCTGGGGCGACTCCAGGCAGGCCAGGCAGCCCTGGTCCCGGGCATCCACGCGGGGATGTTCCTTCTGGGGCCACAGCCCACTGTGAGGTGCATGGGCCCTGGGCTTACGTAGGGGCTCCTCTGGAGAAGAAACACGTTTACCTAGAGCCTGTGGCGATTATCAGATGGCCAAGAAAACTACCCAGAGCCGCGCCCCAGTGACGGGAGGTCTCCACAGGGAGTTTTAGAACCTTCGCTGTTTGGTTCCAAACTGCCTGTCCCTGTCTCCATCTTGTGGGCAGGCCAGCTGCCTCTCAGGGGGAGTGCGGGCGCTGCGGCTGCCCGACGTAGGCTTGCTTGGCGCTGTGGAGCTTGTTCCTCTGAAAGCAACATGCACTCACTCCAGCCGGAAGAACCTAGAAATCCGACGCAGCATTCTGTCGCTCTCAGAGGACAAGGTTGCTGGAAAATGGGCCCCCAGTTCAACCGTGTGTCTTGTACGGATCCCAGCAGAGATATTCTTCCAAAATGCTACCAAGACAGAATAAAAGCTTGGTGGCAAACTATGAGAATGACAAGGTGCTCCCCAAAGAAACCATTTCCCTTTCCTTAGCTCCTCGGCGACCATGATGATGTTGACAGGACACCGTGAAGTCCCAGGATTTGTTTCCATGCAGGGCTTGCTTTTCTCTTACTTGTTCTTCTTTTATTCTCTGAGACTTGGGTTTATAGAAAGGCCTTATTTAACCACCACCACCACCCCTTTTTTTTTTAAAGCAAGGGGTGCTCTTGAGACAGAGTTGAGTGTATGGCTATGAGGGCCCAGTGGGAGAGGGTGGATCGAGGATGGTGGTAAAAAAAAAAAGAAATCAATGAGTTTGGGAAACAGTGATGAACCATCCATCAATCAATGAGTGCCTTCTGCCAGGCTTGGTGCCCACATGGGAGCACACAGACAGTCTTCAGACTCCCTTCCCAGCCTTTCCAAGGAGAGCCCTTTTATAAAGAAGGTTGACTTAAGCCACCAAAACCTTTGTGGGGCTGAGACAGCAGAGGTCTAGGGTCTGCTTTTCTTTTTTCTTTTTCCCCCTTCTTCCATTCCTCCTCCTTTTCTTTTTTATATTCACAACTTCCCACCTGTATTAGTTTTCGATGCAATGTTGTGACAAAAGGTCACAAACCTAGCAACTTGAAATAACACCTACTTATTGTCTAATAGTTCTGGAGGTCAGAAGTCCAAAGCATCGCAATGAGCCAAAAATATGACTGCTTTCCTTCTGGAGGCTCTAGGAAAGATGGTTCCTTGCCTTTTCCAGCTTCTGGAGGCCGCCCGCATTCCTTGGTGACAAAGTCACAAGTTCCGGGGACTGGGATGTGGGGATCTTTGGGCCATCATTCTGCGTACACACAACCGGATTCATGGAGCGCTACGGCGGGGGCGGAGGGGGAGCACGGTGCCTGCTCACGACAGGGAGGCTCACGTCAGACTTGATTAGCTTTGTGAGTAAGCCAGGAGTCCGCAGCCTCTGGGATGGATTTAAATCAAGCCTATCATTCAGCCTTCTTTCTTAAAAAACCGCACCGCTCCCTGGGCATTTTATCAAAACATTAACTCAGCTTGTCAGTTATACTCAGAGACCTGTGTAAAAAGGTGTAGAAGAGATTATCTATTATATTTCACAATCTTCAGGCACCCAGGCAACAAATGAAAAGGGAGTTTTTTTGGTTGTGGAAGGAAGCTCTTCAGAGTCAGGCCAGCTTCTGAATCTTTCAGGCATGAGTTTAGGGTGGGAGATTGGGTGGAGAGGAGAGGCTAGGAAAAACCCCAGCGCGCTTCTGAAGTGAGTAAAGGGAGTTTTCACCAAACTACTGCATTTACTCAGGCCCTACCCGCGTTCACCATTGTCTGTACCTATTCCTTTCCCTAAAGTAAATAAAACCCAAGTGCTTCCTTAAGCAAAGACTGTTGCTAAGTTTCTCTTAAGAAACACTAGCCCCCAGTGCTACCAATAATAAGAGTAACAGAGACAGGTCTATGCCTTTGAGACAAGCCGCAATTTTAAAGAAAATATTTTCCTTTGGGGGCCGAATGTTGTCCTTAAAAGATTCCCTCCCTTTCTGTCCTTTCTTCTCCCAGCAGAATCGTAATTTCCAGAGGAATATCTTTTTAAAAAGAGGTAGTCTCAATAAATGCTCAGGAAGTTTCCTTGCAGGTCAGTACCCTGCTGTGGGTCATGAGATTCATTTGTGAAAGTGTGAGGATAGGAAAAGACAAACTAATAGTCCTTTGACAAAGACCAAGTCTCTGTCCATGTTTTAATCTTTAATCTGGTTACCATATGTTGTTTCTGAAGGATTAGTTAATTAGAAGACCTTATTTTTAGAACAAGTTGAACTAGCAATATGCCAGAAAATAAGAAAAAAAATTTAAGTGAATTTGTTGACTGCAGAAATGTCTCAAAAATGCTTAATGAATTTTTGATAAAAATTTAAAAAATTAATCTGGAGTGGGAAGAGAATATAGATTTTACTCCAAATTCACGAGCATTTTACTCACAAGAAATGAATACTGACAGTGCTTTCAGGGGTCACACTTAAAGACCCACAGGCAATGATGAAATCAGTGCCTGTGATTGGGATACCTCTAAATCTACTGGTTTTTTTAGGTGAAAGTTAAAACCGCAAGTGCATCTACAATTCAATATTGCTTTGCTGTTGTTGTTGTTTTAATAGTAAATATTTGCAGAGTTTATTCAGCCAGTTACTGTGTAAGTTTCCTAAGGCTGCTTAAGAAACTAGGTGGCTTGAAATAACAGAAATATTTCTCTCCCAGTTCTGGAGCCTCAAGGTGTTGACAGGGCTAAGCTCCCTCTCAGGGTCCAGAGAAAGTGCAGTTCCATTCCTCTCTCCCTAACTTCTGGAAATCCTTGATATTCTGAGTGTGACTGCATCTCTGACTCTGTCATTCCACAGCCTTCTCCTTGTGTGGCTTGGGGTCTCTCTCTCTTCACATGGCCTTCCCTCTCTCCTGTGTCTGTGTCCAAATTTCCTTCTTCTTAATAAGAATACTGGTCTTTGGATTAAGACCACCGTAACACATTATGACCACGTGTAACCATATCGCAAAGACACTATTTCCAAATTAGGTTATTTTCTGAGGTTCCAGGTGGACACAAATTTGGGAGGTCCACTATTCAACACCAGTAGTTCCCATCTCCCTGGATCAGCTTCTTTGTCCATAAAATGGGGATATTATTGCTTGTTCATATTGGTTTTAATGTAATGAGTGTAAGACTTGTCCTTTGCCTCTTACTCCTGAGATCTAGTGCGATCAGAAACCAAACTTCCTCTGGAATTATTTTTATGTAACCTAAAAATTACTAAGTAACAAGGTTTTTTTTTTTTTCTTTTCTTTTTTTTCTTTTCTTTCTTTTACCGTGTCATCTAGCATTTCCCAGAACATACCTAGGGAAACATCAATTTCATAATGTGGCCTATGTGTCAAGTAGAAATAATAAAACTAGAGATGTAAGTAGTGTGATTGGAATGGATTCTTTCTACCCCTTAAATTCACGTGTTAAAATCCTAATCCCCAAGGTGATGGTATTAGGATTAAGAGGTGGGGGGGTGTGGGGTGGGAAGGTGCTTAGGTCTTGAGGATGGTGGCACTCTCATGGATGGGATTCGTGCTCTTGCTAAAAACAAAAAACCCACCAAGTTAGCCCCCCACTTCCACCACAGGAGGACATAGAACTGGGAGTCATTGGTCCAGAAAAGGACTCTCACTGGGACCCGAGCACGCTGGCACCATGATCTTGGACTTCCAGCCTCCAGAACTGGGAGAAATAAAATTCTAAGCCACGCAGTCTGTGGTATTTTTATAATAGCAGCCCGAAAGGACTAAGGAAATAAAACTTTTGCCTTCAAGTCCTCGTCCTACACACACACAGACACACAGACACACACACACACACACACACACACACACACACACACACACACACTCCCTACTTCGAGCCCTTGAATGTCAGGTGAGATTTGTGGCCTCAGGAGAGCTGTTTTGGGATTTCTACTAATGCAACTTAACATTTTCATTAGTGGTTAGGTGAAAGCCTCAGGCTTTGACGACACTAGATGATGCATGATGGCTTTGGAGATGACTGATGTTGAAATCAAAAAGGAAGGGTCTCATGAAGGCAAGGCGGGGAATGATGGCTCTCGCCCAGAGGACAGCACATGAGGATCTGGGAGAGAAGACCAATTTCTGGAATTGGAACTCAGTGTGTGGAACTCTGCTGACCTGCTCCCTGGTGAAACCGGTGAAAATGATTAAACAACAACAACAACAAAAACAAACATTTAAAGCTGCTGGAATGGTCCTAAGTTCAAAGAGGAAATGAAGAAACATCTGTTTGAGAAAATCTATGCAAATTTGGTAAAAAGTTGAAAGTCTGGGGTATCTGAAACAAGACTGCCCTCTCCCTCATCCCACCAGCTCAGGAAAGTGAAGACCCTACTCTGGGCAGTTGTGGCTGCCAACACGGGCTGCCTCGCCCTTAGTCCCAAGTGGAGGGCTCTCGTCCTGGGAGGAGCAGGGACTCAGTGTTTACAACCCCCCAGCCACCAGTTGCTGAGGCTTAGTCTTGGCATGTATGGTCAAACGTGGGGGCTTCCTTGTTTTGCCCAGCCCCTGTTTGCAGAATAGGGACTTGACCTTGGGAAAGGTGTGATGAGAACACTGGAACCCAGACTGTCCTTATCCCTGCTCTTGAGGCCGTGGTCCCATGCCAGAAGAGGCAAGCCGGGAGAACCTCCGGCCACTGCTGCCCCGCTCCTGCCTCCTCCCTCCTAGAGGGAGTGCTAGGCTCCTCGAGCAAAAACATCAGGCAGAGAGCAGCTTGTCATTGTGGCATTCCCAGTTCCAGGGCCCTGCCTCTGAGATTTTGCCCCAGAAGAAAGAGGGGAGCAGCAGTTATAAAAACAGCTCATCTTTTCCTGGAGGAACTGATTGCATGTACAATATAAAGGCACTTGCAAGAGCAGTAGAGATTGTGGTTAAAGGCAACTGACAGGTGAGTCATCAGTTTCACGAACAGCCTATAGACAGGCGAGTTTGTGGGACAGAACAGAGGAATACGAGCTGGGGAGGAGCCCTCCTGAGGTCAGAACAGACCTCAGACACTGACCTCAGAAACTATTCCTTCAAAGGAGCCACAGATTGACTGAGTTCATTTGTGGAGCAATTCATGCCCCAGTGCACTGTTGAAAACAATAGAGCAGTCAGCTGGAAATTAGTAGAGTTTAACAGCTGGGTGTGGTCAGTGAAAGAGAGGACAGGGTGCCTGTGATCCAGCCGATCGCTAAAACTAAACAGGCAAGGAATAATAACAACAACTGGGGGGCCCCCCGTATCCAGAGTGGCTGCAGTATGTTATCTAAAGTGTTCTGTTTCTAACCAAAAAAATTACGAGGCATGCAATGAAACAGGAAAGTATGACCCACACACCAGAAAGAAAGCAGGCGGCAGAAGCCGCCTGTGAGAGACAAGATGTTGTATTTAACAGAAAGAGACTTCAAAATAGCCACTATAAATATGTCCACAGGACTAAAGGAAAGCGTGATTATCGAAGGAAGGTATGATGACAGTGTTGCATTACATAGAGGACATCAGTGAACAGAAAAAATTGTAAAAATGAAGTAAATGGAAGTCTAAAATAAAATAAAAAATAACAGATTAAAAATTCACTAGATCAAGAGAGTGAAAAGACCAGTCATGGACTGACATTCTGATAAAGGACTATTATCCAAGAAGTCAACAATAAGAAAATGAGCAAACTGATTTTTTTAAAGGGCCAAAGATATAAACAGACGCCTCCCCAAAGAAGATATACGGGTGGCAAATAAGCAGATAAGAAGATGCTCATCATGACATGGCATCAAGGAATGACAAATTAAAGAAAAGAGAGATACCACCGCACATGTATTAGAATGACCAAAATATAGCATGCCAACACCACCAAATGCTGATGAAGATGTGGAGCCACAGGAACTCTCATTCATAGCTGGTAGTAATGCAAAATGGTATAACCACTCCGGAAGATAGTTTGACAATTTCTTAGAAAACTAAGCATATATATAAAATCACATCCAGCAATTGTACTCCTTGGTGTTTACCCAACTGAGTTGAAACCTTATGTCCACACAAAAATATGCACACAGATGTTTATAGTAGCTTTATTCATAGCTGCCAGACCTTGGAAGCAACTGGGACATCCTTCAGTTAGATGAATGGCTAAATAAACTGTGATACATCTAGACAATGGAATATGATTTTGTTCTAAAACAAATGAGGTTTCAAGCCATGAAAAGATATGGAGAAATCTTAAATATATACTACCTATTTGGAGGAAGAAAACCTGTCCGAAAAGGCTACATATTATGATTCCAACCATATGACATTCCGGAAAAGGAAAGACCATGGAGATACTGAAAAGATCTGTAGCTGTCAAGGGTTAGGTAGGATGGAAGGATGAATAGGCAGAGGATTTTTAGGGCAGTGAAACTCTTTTGTGTAATACTATAATGGTCATTACATATCATTATACATTTCTCAAACTGTAGAATGTATAACATCAAGAGTGAACCCTAGTATAAACTACGGGCTTTGGGTAATAATGATGTGTCAATGCAGGTTCATAAGTCATAACAAATGTACCACTCTGGTGTAGGATGTTGTTAGTGAGGGAGGCTGTGCATGTGTGGGGTAGCAGATACATGGGAAATCTCTGTATTTTTTGCTCAATTTTGCTGTGAACCTAAAACTACTCCAAAAAAATGAAGTGCATTAAATTTTCTAGAGGCTCAACAACATATTTGAAATAGCAGAAGAAAGAAGAAGAAAGAAGTTGGTGAACTTGATGGTAAATCAATAGAAATTATGCCAGCTGAAGAACAGAGACCAAAAAGGAATGAAAAAAAAAAAAAAATGAAGAGTACCTCAAGGAAATGGGGACAGCATCAAACACATAAACAGGATAACTAGAATGAGAAGAGAGAGAAATAAATGGAAAATTATCAAAGAAATAAAGTCCCAAATGTGTTGAAAAATAATGTCCTGCACATCCAGGAAATTAAGCTCAAAATAGGATTAAAACAGATCTATGAATAGATACATCATGGTAAAAATTATGAAAGTCAAAGATGACAGAAAAATTTTAAAAGTGGTAAGAGAAAGAAAAATGTGTTACATACAAGAGAGTCCCAGTAAGATTAGCAGAAACAGTTCAGGCCAGAGGCAGGTAGAATAACATAGGGTGCTCAAAGACAAAAACTGTCAACCAGAGAGAGTTAGTATGGACCCCACAAGTTAAGGGGTTAGTAAAGTTCCACAGTAAGACTGATCTCAGGGCGCCTGGGTGGCTCAGTTGGTTAAGCGACTGCCTTCGGCTCAGGTCATGATCCTGGAGACCCGGGATTGAGCCCCACATCGAGCTCCCTGCTTGGCGGGAAGCCTGCTTCTCCCCCTCTCACTCCCCCGGCTTGTGTTCCCTCTCTCACTGTGTTTCTCTTTGTCAAATAAATTAAAAAAAGAAAAAAAAAAGACTGATCTCATGTCAGACCAACTTGCTACAAGCCTGGGAGTCTCCCATAACTTCCATGGGTCCAGTAACCATCAGAACAATTCATAGAACTCGGAAAGATATCTAAATGAAGAGACATGTAGGATCCCAAACACAGGGCTTCTGTGCCTTTTCCCCAATGGAATCAGGGTCTTTCAGCCTCCTGGCACACCTACGTGCTCATCAACCGGAGTCTCCACCAGTTGTGCACAAAGTTTTTATTAGGATTACATTATATAGGCATGATTTATTGAACATTGACCATGTGCTTGAACTCTATCTCCAGCCCTGCCTTCTCCTCCTTGGAGGTCAGGTGATTTCCACATGGCTGATACCATGTGGCTCAAAGCTTCAACACTCTAATCACCTGGTTAGTCCTTGCAATCCTGATCAATCCCCATCCTGAAGCTACCCGGGGCTCAACAGGAGTCATCTCATTAGCATAGACTTAGATGTGATCCAAGGGGCTCATAAACAACAAAGACCTTTTATCACTCAGATTCCAAGGGTTTTAGAAGGTCCATGCCAGGAACCTTAGGCAAACATGAGGCAAATTCTTTATTATACAACAGTCATGGCATGTCATTGTCTTTATAGGTTGCTAGATTCAGTGTGTTAGATTTTTTTTTCAGTTTGTTAGATTTTTTATTGAGGATTTAAACATCTATAGTCTCAAGAGATACTGGCTTTGTAGTTTTCTTGTGACATGTTTATCTTGTTTGGGTACCAGCCTCACAGAATGAGTTGGGAAGTGTTTTGCTACTTTTTGCAAGATTTTTGTGAAGAATTAGTATTTATTCCTCTTGAAACACTTGGCAGAATTTACCAGTGAAGCCCTCTGTTCTTGGGAATATTTTTGTGGGAAGTTTTTAAATTACCAGTTCAATCTATTAATGTGTATAGATCTTTGAATATTTTCTGTTTCTTCTTGAGTCAGCTTCAGTCATTTTGTCTTTATAGGAATTTGCTCATTTTATTAAAGTTATTAATGCTTTTCATTCATAATATTTTTTACTTCTGTAAGTTTGGGAGTAATGTCCCCCCTCCTGCTTCTCTGTATCACTGTTCTAGAGATGGGAGTGAGGGTAGTGGCCTGCTTTTGGGGAGTGATGCTGATGCTTTGTGAGAAGGGCACGGGTGGTGTGGTAGCCTCTGGTCTTTCTGGTTTGCATCTGGCGTGAACCTGTGACCTGAGTGAGGTGGGCTGAGAGCGTCCAGGGACCCAGGATTCTTGGCTTGCCACGCCTGGAGCGGAGCCTCCACTGTCTGAGTGGCCACGGGTGAAGGAAGGCCGACCCTGATCTCTCGACTGCATGCCCCTGGAATTCAGATTTTTCAACACCCTGGTTGGGCAGATGAGAATGTTGGCAGCCTGCCTTCTCGGGGGAACCGATGCAACCCTCTGCTGGGAACCAGGGGAGAGGGAGTCTGAGCTTTTTGGCCACATCCACTGGAGTGGAGCATCTGTCTTACTGATCCGGGGTAGAGGGAGTTTAGGAGTGGGGCGTGGCTCTTAGAGCCACAGATTCTCAAACTTTTTACCTAGATTTAGATTTTCTTGAATAAATGTTTCTTCATTTGCTGTGTGCCCTTGGAACAATTGACAGGGATTTTAGATGGTTATATATAAACAGGTTTTTTTTACCAGTTATGGTCATTCAATGGAGAGACGGTCCTCAGAACTCCTCCTGTGACATTCTGGAAGTATGTCTAATCTCCAGTATTAGCTATTCTTTTCACAGAATGCACTGCTGACTTAATTCTTGGCTTATAGCTTCAGGTGGCCATGAACTGCTCAGGGAGGGCTGACAGAAAACAGAAGGCTGAGGAAGAGAACCTAGGAGGCGTTTATGTGGGGAATCAGTATTGATCTGAAGACAGTGCTGAAATATGAAATGATTAACTTTGAATAGAGAAGGTTAAGGTATGAAGAGCTAGTGCATATGTTCATTGAGCAACAAACAAGTGGAATACTTTATAAAGCAGAGTAAAGACCTTAGACACAAGAAATCATCTCTTTGGCAAAGCTGTTTAATAATAGACTGTGCTACCCATAAAGGTTGCAGAATTGCATTTTAGAACAGGCTAGACCCTTATTTTTAGATCTCATGAGTGAATAAAATGCAACTTTTCTATCACCTCATTCATTATGATAAAATCTGACAGAGGCACTTTATTAACACAAATTTTCAAAATATCTTTGGTGTTGCATCTTTCACCTACCACTCTGAACCACAGCGAAACGCCCAAGAATACCTTACAGTTTGTAATAGCAAGGGGCAAGTAAACCAAATAAGGCTCCGGGCCACACGGATGATTATTTTGTTCTTCCTCCAGGAAGTTAAACAAATAAAAGCAGCTGTCTTTTCTACTTGCTTCTCTGCAAGGTTGACTTAGGTGTGTTGCTGCCCAAAGCTGGGGATTCAGGGTACATAGCCTCATTAGACCCCTTGCAATGCTTGGATTCTTAGGTCATGTCAGCTTCCTGAACACAGGGAAGCTATTGTCTTTTCCCTCTCCAGGAATGGAGATAAACTACACTTCAAATATTTATGATCTTTATCTTTCTTGTTCTAATAAGGGACTCGGTTGGGCTGCCATTTCCAAAGAAATGCCTCATTTAGAACGAGCTCAGTTTAAAGAGGTAGTTGTTATTTGACGAGATGATGCTTTTCAAATTAAAATCTTAAAAATATTAGGATCGATGAATGCTCTCTCATGGTGGAAGGATGACAGAACTTGACTTTTCCACTCTGCTAAGGGCAAGTCAGTATTTTCTTCAAAAAGAGGAAAGAGAAATAACAGGCACAGTGATAATGTCTAGCAGTTTCTCTTAGCAACGAAACAAAATTAAAATATGCAGGGCCTAGATGTAAATTGTAATTTCCAAAGTTTAATTAAACTTAACTACTTATTAAAGTTATGCTCTAAGCTTGACTGGAACTTGAGTTTTGAGTCAAAAAGGGGACACTACAACTGGCCAGATAGACATGCTTATGAATGATACACATTAAATTATATATGTAGGCCACAATTATATATATATATTTTATATAATATCTAAATATATAGTTGCTAAATACAATGTGTGTATATTATGTATGTTATAGAATATATTTGTATATTTTTATATAATATGTATTTCTATAAATATATAAAATATATATTATATAATATAGATACATACCACATACATCTATAGATAGCAGTATATCCATAGTGATTATAACTAAACTATATCTAGATCTAGATAGATCTCTATCTAGGAACTCGAAATGCTGCGATGACAAGCAGATACATTTCCTGAGTTTTGCAAGCGGAACATTGCCTTCTGGTGTGGAGGGTCCACCCTCATCACCATCCAGTGATGTGTTGATGCTGCAGATTATTTTTCAAGAAGGGGAGAAGCCCCTCGAGAAATAAACAGGACCATTTCAAATCAGTTTTGTTGTTGGTTTTTTTTTTAAAAGATTTTATTTATTTATTTATTTGACAGAGAGAAACACAGCCAGAGAGAGAACACAAGCAGGCGGAGTGAGAGAGGGAGAAGCAGGCTTCCTGCTGAGCAGGGAGCCCGATGTGGGACTCGATCCTGGGACTCCACGATCATGACCTGAGCCGAAGGCAGACACTTAAATGACTGAGCCACCCAGGTGCCCCCATCAAATCAGTTTTAAAATCATCAGGTTTTAGTGAAACTAAAACGGTGGGGGTTTGGAAATACATTTGCCTATCATGTTGGTTATCCAAGTTCCTCGATTCCTTAACACTTGATAAGATAAGCATTGAGCACAAAATATTCTCAATGTCTAGATATTTCCTGTGTCATAAAAAAAATCATGTAATAAATAAAGAGCAATATATCTTTTGGAAACCTATTAAGTTCAAGGTCGCCAATCTGTGATTCACGAATAGTGGGATGAAAAGTATGTTGGATAACCTGTGATTTGTCTTTTATAAACCTTCATTTAAACAAAGTTTAAAGATATCCTAAATAAGGTTTTGTATACATAAAAAATACTTCAAATATTTTGTGGCATATTCATTAAAAAAAAAAAAGGAGGGGGATGAATATCCAATTTCTTACCCCTCGAGATTCTTTTAAGTCTGAAGTTTCTCACTCAGGACTTCACAAAAGCAATTGAATTAGTTAGAGAATGGAGTTGCACAACATTATTTACACTAACAAGTTTGCCTTGGGCGAGGTAAAAGTGTTTTAAATAATTTTCTCAGTCCTGTTAAAAATCTGTGTATCTTTAAATGTGCTAAAACTTGAGTAGGTTTATAGGTATATGTTTCATCCTAAAAAAAAAAGTCCCAGGGTGTAGATAACAGATTATTAATATTTTGAATTAAAGCTAAACAAGCAGATTTTTCCCTGTATATTCTAAATTGCAGAATCTTAGAATGGCCCAGAACCTGAGGGCTTTGTGTTGCATTCCCCACTCGGGGTAAACACATCAGCTGTCATTGAGTCTCTATTTGAAGACATTCATGGGCAGAGAAGTAAGTATTCTCCATGGCATGAATGATTCAATGTTTCGAGCATTCACTGGTTGTTAGTCAATGGGCTAAGTGCTTTTCTAATGTTATCAAATGATTCCATGAGGTAATGATATCTCGTTTAACAGATGAGGAAACAAAGTCAGTGGAGAGGAAGAAACTTGCTCGGTCATTTGGTACAAAGTTGTGTTTTAGACAAGATAATATACCTCATGACAGAGTTACTCTTGTTTACACGATTTCTCTTCACATATGCTAAAATAACCAGTATAGCCCCCTCCTCCACATGAGTATTTATATATTCAATCCCGTTTCTCATATTACTTTTCATTACCTTCCTGGTTACCTTTTTCAGGATGCACAGAAAACAAGGAAAGAAGTAATTTTTTTCCCACTTTAGTTTGCTCTACAAACTTGTAATATTAATTTGTAAAATTCCAAACAATACAAAAATATATAGTAAATAAACACCAGTCCCTCTCTATCCCCTATATTCAACTCCATGCAGTTATTAGGGTTTGTCATGTCCTTCCATTTATCTATTCCTTTTTTTTTAATCCCCTACATACGCATTCAGCTCTTGCTCTAACAATTCTGATGTGCCCAGTTCAGATACAACAGTTTAAATAACACCACTCCCTCAGGAACACGGGTCTAATTTCACCTGCACAGATCATCAACTGTAATCACCTGGGTATAAACTCCACTGTTAGCACTTCAGTCCACAAATCACTGTGTAACAGACACGTCCCATCATCAGTGACCAATAATGTCACTTCCTCCAAAGTCTGTCGTGACTCGTTGCTCTGTGTGAGTTTGTGCACAGACGGCAAAGGGTGTAGTTGTGGTGACTTCTTGTTCCATAACCAAGAGAGGGATTTGGCCAGAAAGATAGGAAATCCAGCAAAGAAATGAAACGTGAACACAGCGGAAGTGACATTTGCACTGAACGTAGGCGTAGTGAGAGCTAGCCTTGGGAATGTTGTCGCTATCGGAGAGACTCGATATGCACCCAGGGACACTGATGGAGGGTGACCTTGATGTCTGTGAGGAAAGTGGCTGTGATGAGAACGAGGATGATATTCCAGAGTAAGTGATGATGAAAAAATCTTCCATCATCATTAAGGAAACCATGGGAGATGGAGCACAGCATTGAAAACACGGATAAAAATGTTGGAAGCTGATACAAACTTAAAAAGGCAAAAGAGTTTGCCTTGGAGAAAAATACTTGCTATTTTTATGATGAGAAGGAAGCAGGCACCATTCAGATACTTTTGATAAGTTTTCTTATAGAGAAATAAAAGTTTAATTCTCAACATTTGTAATGTTTTAAATGACAGTGTGATAGTTATCTTTATTTTTTTCATTTTCTCATACTTTCATAATTTGGTGGGAGGCCTTTACTCTCATATTTACCTTGTTTCAGCAATTACCCTTTTGGTTTATTTACTCATTCTTACATCTCCTTTTAAGTATGATGCAGGCTGTATAGCAAGGACCTTGTTGTGCATTCATCACTGCACCTAGAAACATAAGAGATGCTCAGTAAATAGCTGAATGGATGGATTTTCATTTGATTTAGTGAAGTAAGCATCTTCTCATTGCTTTCCTTTATGGGCTGTATACTCACATTCTCTATTTTTTTATAGTTTGTGCTTTTGTCTTTTAATTTAAATTTTACTTTATTTTTTCAGTATTCCAAGATTGTTTATGCACCACATCCACTGCTCGATGCAGTACGTGCCCTCCTTAATATCCATCACCAGGCTCACCCATCACCTCACACCCTCCCTTCCCAAACCCTCAGTTTGTTTCTCAGAGTCCACAGTCTCTCATGCTTCATCTCCCCCTCCAATTTACCCCAATTCACTTTTCCTTTCCTTCACCTAATGTCTTCCACCTTATTCCTTTTGTTCCACAAGTAAGTGAAACCATATGATAATTGACTTTCTCTGCTTGGCTTATTTCACTCAGCATAATCTCCAGTCCCATCCATGTTGCTACAAAAGTTGGGTATTCATCCTTTGTCATGGAGGTGTAATATTCCATTGTATATGTGGGCCATATCTTCTTATCCATTTGTCTGTTGAAGGGCATCTTGGCTCTTTCCACAGTTTGGCGACTGTGGCCATTGCTGCTATGAACATTGGGGTACATATGGCCCTTCTTTTCACTCCATCTGTATGTTTGGGGTAAATACCCAGTAGTGCAATTGCAGGGTCATAGGGTAGCTCTATTTTTAGTTTTGTAAGGAATCTCCACAGTTTTTCAAAGCAGCTGCACCAACTTGGATTCCCACCAACAGTGTAAAGAGGGGTCCCCTTTCTCCACATCCTCCAACACTTGTTTCCTGTCAATTTTGGCCATTCTGACTGGTGTAAGGTGGTACCTCAATGTGGTTTTGATTTGAATTTCCCTGATGGCTAATGAGGATGAACATTTTTTCATGTGTCTGTTAGCCATTTCTATGTCTTCTTTGGAGAAGGGTCTGTTCATGTCTTCTGCCCATATTTTGACATGATTATCTTTTTTCTTTTTTCAAGATTTTATTTATTTATTTGACAGACAGAAATAGAGCTAGAGAAGGAACACAAGCAGGGGGAATGAGAAAGGGAGAAGTAGGTTTCCCACCAAGCAGGGAGCCTGACGCGGGGCTTGATCCTGAATCTGGGATCAGGACCTGAGCTGACACTTAATGACTGAGCCACCCAGGCGTCTGGAGTTTGTGAGGTTCTTTATAGATCTTGGATATCAACCCTTTGTAGTGTCATTGCAAATATCTTCTCCCATTCCATGGGTTGCCTCTTTGTTTTGTTGATTGTTTCCTTCTCTCTCTTTTTTTTTTTTTTTTGGACAGAGAGAGAGATCACAAGTAGGCAGAGAGGAGGAAGCAGGCTCCCTGCTCAGCAGAGAGCCGGATGCAGGCCCTGATCCCAGGACCCTGAGATCATGATCTGAGCTTAAGGCAGAGGCTTTAACCCATTGAGCCACCCAGGCGCCCCTCTCTGCCGATTTTCTAATTGGGTTATGTTTCAAAGGATATATGATCTTCTATTAACACACACACTTGAAATATATATAGATATATATATAGCTCATAGGATCTCACATATATGATTAATTTTATGTCCAATATTGCATTTTGCAATACGTTTTAACTTTTCATTTCTGTTCTCCTTTGTTATACAGATGTTTAAAAGTTTTATGTAGTCATACATATCAATCTTTCCCGTTATTGCTTTTGGGTTTTAGGTCATATTTAGAAATGCTGTCCCCACCTGACACTATATTTTCTTTCATTTCTTCTGGCATTTTGTATTAATTTTCATGTTGTCATTAATTTTTTTTCAAATTATCAATATAGTGTTAAGTAGAGACTTTTTTTTTAAGATTTATTTAATTGGGAGACAGCAGGGGTAGGGGTAGAGGGACAAGGAGAGAATCTCAGGCAGACTTCCCACTGAGTGCAAGCACAGGGCTCAATCTGATGACGCTGAGGTCATGACCTGAGCTGAAATCAAGAGTTGGATGCTTAACTGAGCCATTCAGGTGCCCCTAGATACCTTTTTTCTTTTCAAATGTTCCCAATACCATTTGCTGAATAGATCAGCTTTCCTACATGCAGTTTTTATACTTACGATTTTAATTACTGTAATTATGATTGCATGGTTTTATTTTGATTATTGCTTGCAGGTTTTTTTTGGAATACTACACTCATTTCTCCAAAAGTTCAAATACTAAATCATGAGTTACAGATTTGTAAGCAGTAAAACTATTTCATGGTACATTTAAAACAGAAAGCATATTAAAAACAGAAACATGGCTTTAGAGAGAAAATATTTAATCTATTTCATGAAAAAATGCAAAGTTTTAGAAAAGAGGCATTAGGCATTAGTGTACAGTATAAATACATTCTTGCTTTTATAATCACATGTATTACACTTCTTTTGAGTTGGTAATGAATGCTGGTGCACAAATTCATTCTAACTGATCTTCTGTTAACACATGCACTTGAAGAAGCCACTGAAATAGTCTTGAAATATATGTAGAAATACAGCTGTAAAAAAATATATTATTTTGTCTACACACAACACAAACCACATTAATTTTTAGAATTAGTGCATGAAGGAAATACCAGTATATGAAATTGTAAATTGGATTCCATTGCATTTTTTATCTTTGGGAGGAAAAAAAATAAATGTCATCAAACCTTTGGAATGACAGACATGAAGTCAGCACAGCAGACAGACTCTAGTCTCAAAAATAAAACCACAACTTTATCCACACAAAAGATGGGAGAGTCTAAGTCTCTAAAATTTGACAAACTTATGAAATATTACAATTTGGGAGTGTGTTATACATACAGATCACAGCAAACCCTGATTTGTCCATGAACCACACGTAATGACAGCAAGGAAAACATTTCCAAGTTGGTTCTCAATGCACCCTCGTAGAATTTCAAACCTTTAAAAAATATTAATGTAAATATTCCTAAAATATGAGGAAGGTATACTGTCAATTAGAAATTAATCTTTAAATCATACAGGGTACTGTTCTCCTCTGGAAACTGTCATTAGAAATTCTAGAAGAAAAAAATGTACTGCAACAAAACCATTCTACTCTGTTATTTGTGAAACCATAGCTCTTCACTGAAACTTCTACAGAAACTACTATTGTTTTTAAAGAAAGGGAAGCCTAAGGTGTGGAGAGGAAGTGGTAGTGTCTGTTTTACAGGTAAATGTGGATGAGGAGTATCACAGGCATGCATGAACAATGCTTTTCAACCCACGCAAGCAAACACTTGTTAGTTTTGAATGGTGTAATGAACACTGCACACGGCCCATCCCATCGGTGCTCACAGCATGACTGAAATTCTGGTGGGATGAAGAAAAATGGCTACAAATTCCAAAAATAGACTCTTACATGGCAGAGTTCTTCTACATTTTCAGAAAGGAGCCTATTTTTACACTTAGTTACCATAATTTGCCAACTGATGTTTCGCCCTGCAACCTTTAGTATATATTTCTCATGAGCTTAATATGGTAGATAAAGAATCATAAAAAAGACTGTTTAGATCGTGCATATTTAAATCTGAAGGCCGATTTTTTTTTTCCTACTTCTCAGCGTTATGAGGTCTCATTTCACGGCATTTCAAATCTTACTGTGTAACCAAGTATATTAAAACCAAAGGCAATAAATTGTCCATGTCATTCACAGTATCAAGTTTTCAATTCATTTTCTTTCAGTATTACTGAGAAACACCAGCTCTGTATGTTGCTACTAAGAAGAAGGAATTCATACCATGCCCTGACAGTCACAAAAAGGCCTGAGTATATGCTTGCTTAGTGTTTTTTAGGATATGATTGCTGGTACAGGCAGGGAGGCCTATTTGGAAATAACCTGTAACTTTCTTTTTGATTGGAGTCTCTCAACACCTTGGTGTACTTGAGAGTGACACACTCAAAGTGGGACACACAGAACTCTAGGCAAACATTCCACAGGAAGGATGTGGATTTCTCACTTTCCAGCTCTAACCTTTGAAAATAATTAAGCCAAATCAGCACACGAAGAAATGGAAGGGTTGTAATCAGAAAAGCTGCCTCAGGCTGCCTCCTGGTCCACTGTACCCAGGCCCTCTGGGGTCAGACTCGCTGCAGGGAGGCCGGAAGCAGCCTGGGGAGCCTGCAGGTCTGATGGAGAAGGGCCAAAATTTGCTGGTCACGGAACACATGCAGGTGCATCATAAGCCCTGACTGTGTAATACTGTTCTTTAGGTTATCCTACTGCAAGGAAATGGGGAAAATGAACTTTTTAATTATTCAGGACAAAATAATGACTTTTGGTTAGTGTGAATTCATTTAAACAAATCATGTATGTGCCCCAGGAGAAAGAGGAGGAAATCTTGGTGATTAATAGTGAATTCTACTTCTAAAGTATGACACAATAATTACTTTTTAAGTTGTACGTTTCCTTATGGGTTTCAGGAATGGGATTTTATAACAATTACAAATTTAAATTAGCAGACTATCTAATGAAAAGATGTTTATAATCTTGTTCCTGGATGATCATCAATCACAGTGGTACGTAAAATTTTACTTCGTTCCTTTTGGTATCTAACACTAGAATAGGTTGACCTGGTGAAAACCTTACTGTCACAGAATCATGCATTTGAGTCACTGAGGTAGAGGGTGGGGGTGGCAGGTCTCATATCAGTATCCTTTATGAAGCAAGGAAGCAAAGAACTAAATTTATGTGCTTTATGTGTGTTAACAGGTTGGCCAATTATTTTCTTCTGAACTCATTTTGGTTATTAGAAACAGAATGTTCTTAAATCTGAAGATGTTTAGGGTCTGAGACAGGCCTGTGCTAAGAATTCAGTTATCGTTTATGACAAGGTCTTATAATTACCTTTTGAAGACCAATTAAAATAGCATTGTTGGAACTAACACTGAAAAATCTACTTAATTCTTTAATACATCCGTCTGCCAAGAAAAATTCTGGATAATATCCGAATTTAAGAAAGAATGGTACATAAAATTTTTGGAGAAACAAAAGTATACAGACTGTTCCAAATCAAGAAGGATAAGAGTGTATAATGAAAAGTCCAAAGAGCTAATAGACTTTAATGGATTTAATTTAAATTTCAAAAACAATCATCACTAGGACTTCTTTGGATTACTATTTACTATATATAGCTTTGAAAGTTTATGTCTAAAAAACCCCCTACTTTTGAGAGGCAGTGCGGCCAGGTAGCAGAGCAGACTCACCCAGGCCCAGCCACTTCCTAAATGCATGATCTCAGATCTACTGGCCTAACTGCTTAGAACTCTTGTTTAGTTTTGTCCTCGGGGAGAGAAGGAAAAACCGCATCTTTCTCAGGAGGCTGTTGTAAGGTTTACATGAGCTGATGTATAAAAAGCACTTAGAAAAGTGCCAGGCACGCAGTAAGGACTCAATAAATTCAGCTATTTGTATTAGTTTATTTAAATACGATAGAGGCTGAAGAAAGCATTCACAGAAGTACTCTGAATTCTGCAGTTTTTCACTCTCCATCTAAGACCAGAGGTAGGAATTAGACCTGTATTCAGAGAAAAGGTACATCACTCACTATTCTCCTTTTAGTCACTCCACACGGTTGGCCAAGCACCAGCCCACGCCAGGCGCCACTCTAGCATCAGGCGCTGTTCTGAGAACTTGAGTTACATCACCCACATTTTCACATCTGTCAAATGGGCATAACATCTACTTGCCTGACTCTGACTCACATGTTACTTTGAAGCTCAAGTGAGGCAAAAATGCATGAAGGCACTTTGAAGACCTTGTAAAGCACCACCAGAGTGTGTTACAGGAATGGGGTGTAGGGTGAGTATGTCTGGACCCACCCAAAGGAAGTTTATGACTCGTAGTTCTGGGTCTGTTTAAGGACATTTTCATAAAAGTGCAGGTTTTCTAACTATAACATCATTTTATAAAATCATAATAGACTATTATAAAACCATTTCTCTTCTCGAATCCCAGCTCTATGGAGATTATTAACATATCAAATGGTTGAGAAATATTTTTCTTTAGAGACTGCAGTTGCAAAGAAAATGTCAAGCTATGTGTTTCTGGTCATAAATTATTACCATTATTAACTGAGTAGCAGTTTCATTAATTACTAAATGCTTTACGAACACTATTTCATTGAATCCTCAGAGTAACCCAGTAAAACAGGGAGAACAGCCCCTTGTATAGGGTTAGAATCCTAGAGGCTGCAACGCACATGTTCTCAAACAGTATATACATTACACTATAAAAACACCAGAAGAAAAAGTCACGATTATTCCTTTCCTCACCAAATCACATAATTAAGAGAACCAAGAGAACAAAGAGCTCCGAACCATGTTTTGATTCTTAGTAATAAAGATGACTTTAGAAAAGTTACATTAGTGCTTACAATTCAGTTCATTTTAAATCTTAAAAAAAAAAAATGCTTCCAGTTCTTTTTTCTGAAAATAACGTTTACTGAAAAAAAAATACTGACAAGTAGAATTAAAATATTCATAGTTTCGTTATGCAGGAGAACCACTGTTGACAAAGTTCCTCTCCATGTATTTTTATGCAGTTGTGAACTATGGAATTTATTTTTTGGTAACTGTTCTTAAACATGATGCCAAATACGATGGTCAGACTAAAGTCTTTTTAAATGGCAGATATAATAAACTAATAGTAAATTTTGTGCAGGCAGAAAATTATTTCTGATATGTATATTTTCTACATTTTCCTACCATGGAAAAACAAGCAGAGTAAGTTATCTGGTGATATTAAGTCAAAACTATGTTGCCCATAAAGAGAAACTTAGATGGAAATTCTTGACTTGATCTTCATATATACCCTATACACTACATATACTCATCCACACATGCGAATTTTTTTGGCTATGTTAGGATTGTAGCTTTCTTTCTTTCTTTTCTTTTTTAAAAGATTTTATTTATTTGACAGAGAGAAACACAGACAGAGAGGGAACACAAGCAGGGGGAGTGAGAGAGGGAGAAGCAGGCTTCCTACCGAGCAGGGAGCCCAATGTGGGACTCGATCCCGGGTCTCCGGGATCATGACCTAAGCCAATGGCAGTCGCTCAACCAACTGAGCCACCCAGGCGCCCCAAGATTGTAGCTTTCTGCAGAAGTAATACCAGAAGTACAGTATTAGAACAGTTAAGGAGAAAACTGTTTTGTAATCATTGAACTTTATCGAAGTTATACTTATAGGTGATTAAACTGTTAAGTTCTGAATAGGTTAAATATTTGCTTGAGGCAGCATATTTAAGATAAGCAGAATTATTTTCAGGGATCATACTAATCTTAAGTACAAATTCAGAGAAAAAAAATTCTACCACTTGTGAAATGGTATCATAAGGAGTGGTGGAAAAAATAGTGTCAAAGCAGCACAATAATTTAGGGCAAAAGATTGTAGGTATGATGTCAACGTGTGTGTGTGATGCCACATTACTGACACTTTGATTAAGGTGACTTAAACGAAAACCTTACTCTTGCTAAACTATCACTGGACATAATTTATACAAGAAGAGAAGCAAAAGTTAAAAAAAATATGGAAGTCCTTATAGAAAACAGAAGGCAGACAAGGATCAAGTTTTTAAAAATAAACTTTCTAGTGCTTCCTCTTATGTAAGAGGTTTATGTTAGTCATAAGTTCTAGGGACCTATTTATACTGCTCTAGTAGGATTTACAAAAAATCATACTAAATCCATATAAATAATATTTTTAATGTAAGAAACACTGCAAACTGGTGACTGGTAAGTATAAGAATGTTCAATAAAACTATACTTTGAAAGAAAAGTATAGCCTAATACTAACTGAAAACTGTCTAGACAAAAGGAATATTAATAGATTCTGAGAAACATATATACATAACCATATATGTGCTTGTGTATTATACTTAAAATTAACTATCAGGCATTTCTGAATTAGGTTAAAACTGCATATTATTCTCATCATGTCCAACTAGAAATGAGAAGTATTAATATTTTAAATGAGATTAAAACATGACTTCAGCCTATGCTCTGTAAAAGAGAGGGTTTATGACACCGCTTTACTACAGAATGTTTTTTTTGTGAGTGTGGAAAGAAAAGGTTTATGAGGTAATTATATATAATTTTAAACAAGACTCTCTTTAACTTTACATTTATACATCTCTTTAAAAATAGCATTAGCAGATTACAAAATGAATCAAAGTCAGTACTACATACTTCCTTACTTCAGAGGTTTAGGTAATCCTGAGTGAAGAAAACTAATATGTTCAAAACTCTATTTCAAGAAGAAAAATGGGCAGATGATGGTACGCCACAGATCACACTTCTGCTTTTGAAGGGGGAAAGGCATATTCTACCATCTTGTCTGTAGATATTTACTGGATAAATAAATACAGTTTACCTGACATTTTCAAAATCCTATAAGCTGATTAAATCACAAACATACTGAATCAATTACAGTAAAACCAAGAATAGGCTTTTAAATAGCTATAAAGGGAAATGATGATAAAAAAAATTTCAGTGTCTTCTAGTGACAATTTTTTTGGGGGGGGGTTAAAAATAACCCCAGTGTCATTGAATCCCTCTGTGTTTCAGCCCTAATATTTTAAAAAGAGTAATAAATATATATACATGTTAATAGCATGAAAATGCTTCACATTAAAATTTTCTTTGAAGGCTTAGAAGTGACTTTTAAAAACATCACAATAAATGATACTTTAAGTTCTGAATACCCAACCAATCTGCATATTGTAATGCTTACAAGTGCAATTTAAATCTCTAAGACAACGTACATACCCATTTACTCAGCTTCAACTGTCACAATTTATTCTTCATCATAAATAGTATCACAGACAGTAGTATGTCCCAAAGTCCCTCTCTCCGTAAAAGATGTAGTATCTCTGGGGACTCATTCATTATCTGGTAAGACTGTATTCATTCAGAAAAAAGTTAAAGGAGTGATTCTGTACACCCTTTGACATACTTTTCCTGAATACAGTTATAAGGCATTAATGATGTTATGTATTTTTAAATAGCAAATAATTTATAATAAAAATAGAAATTCTCTTTTAAATCACTCTGAACCAAGAGACTCACAGAAGAGACCAAAGAACATACTTACCACCCAGGTACTCTTTATGTTTCTACTGTGATGTAAAGACGGTTTCTTTTGGCTTAAAACAGACCTTAGGCTTTGAATGGCAGGTGTCCTGACACCAACATGTGGTCTGGATCTTAGGTTCTGTTTAAAGTTATTATGAAATTTATATATTCAAATGTGCTCCTTACTACTGATAACGGTAGAAAAGTTAGATAAAATATTTGGTTTCATTATTAATAGTATTCACTGCAAATCATCTTCATGATAATATTCTAGACTACAACGTGGATTAAAGTTTTGTGCCAAATAGCAGCAGAGATTACAAAATCATGGTTCAAATGATGGTCAGTGATTTAGCTGGTACACAGCCAGAATGAAGGAATTTGTTTATAATAGATAGTAATTATGGAGCATAGCTTTATTTTAGTATCAGTTGCTAGAACTGAGCAGTGGGTTTCTTGGTATCCAGAGGCAGATATAAAGCCGCTTTTCCTAAGTTCGAGGGACGACGAGGACAGAGGACAGGGGCCGGGCGACCGCAGAGCTAGCTGGCTTGTTAGAATCCATACTTGAGCTCGACTGGAGCGACGCAGCCTGGGTGTGCACTGCTTATCTGTAAGGGCTGGCTGAACAGAATCCCCTTCATCATACAGGCATTGCTGTCTGCGCTACAGTAATAGAGGAACACGCTGATAGACAGCATGGCTTCGAGTGCTAAGCAATCTCCAGGAATCTGCAGTGAGATCGCCGGTTGACTGGAAATGCTCTCTATTTCTCCAGAGGGTATCTGTCCTTGAAGAAGCCATTCATTGCCTAGAAAATAAAAAGGTAAATTACTGAGACTGTATAAGAAGTAGGTAATTCGACCAACCTTCTGAAGACTAAATTCATTCAATCAACAGATATTTACTGAAAGCCTCTAAGTGCCAGGCATTATGCTCTGTGTGAAGGACATAGAGCGGATAAAATGACCACCTGTGAGAAGTTCCCAGGCTAATAATCTTGGTATTAAATTATTAAAATTCTCCCTTTAAACACTGTAAATTACAAATTTCTACTGAAACCAAACTGAACAATGCAAGTATGGCTATCGACCCTTAATTCTTGAAATTAAAAATTAAACCTATTAAGTTCTATAAATAAACATATCGGTCATTTTTATCAGATAACAGTGTTTAGGAATAGCATATGACAACTACAAAATAACCTAGTGCATACCAACATATGTACAACTCTGCAGTGACTTTCCAAGTCAAGATAATGGTGAGTTATTAAATATCCAAAGGTAAAAACCAAAAAAATACATTTTAGAAATAAGTAACACTGCATATATTATTATTCAGATGGGCTCAATAATGTAAATACAAGATTCTGTCTACCTCATTTTAATATGTAACTCTTAGAGTTAAATACACAGATTATAACACAAGTCTAGTAAACCACTAAAAATCTTTAAGCTCCTAGTATCGGAATTTTAAACATGTCTTTATTCAGGTAGTGCGTCTCAGAAAGGATGCCTGTGTCATACAGAGGAAGGACATGTTTATATGGATGTTCAGCTTACAGAGGGGTTAGAAAGCAAGAGCCAGCATCTGGGAAACACAAGACATGCTTTCCTGCCATCTTAAAGAGAAGACGCGGAGCACAGTCTCATGACTTCCCAAGGACTTTGGTCATCAGTACAAAAACTGGACCACCTACTGAGTGGTAATGAAATTCTATGTCTACTTTTTATCTTTTTTCTTTCCTTTCACCTCAGGATGAGTCAACAGACTCGGAGCACCTGCTTCTATTGTGCCTCTCCATCTCCCTTCCAGTATTGCTTCTAGTTCTCTGTTGATTGAAAAATCAAATTTAAGAAAAATATGTCAAGTCAGAATAAGGAGAAAGTGAAAGGTGAAAATCTAAAGAGTTAAGTGAAGAGCTTTTAAACCATTATTTAAGAATTCTCTTTAAAATTCTTTGGCCTTCTTTGCTTACTTCTGTTTTGAAGAATATGTTTTATTTCACATTTGGCTTTGCTAGATAGCAGATTAGTGGGGAATTTCTTATACTTTAAATTAAAACAGGAAAACAACTGTTCTGTGTTAATGTCCAATTCTGGAAATAAACACAAAGTCTCTTCAGCTATATTTTCAGATCTATCACATGTGGGATTTGTGATGTCATAATATGCCAGTGGTGCTTCTATAACCACTTTTTTTGGAGAGGGGAGCTTAAAATCTTCACATGTGCTAACACCTTTAAGATTATATAGACCAAAATTTCATTAAAAATATATGTTTTAAGTTCTGTAAATTAGTGGCCAAGAAGAAAAACCTTCCTTTATTTTATTTTATTTATTTATTTTTTAAAGATTTTATTTATTTATTTGACAGAGAGAAACACAGCTAGAGAGGGAATACAAGCAGAGGGACTGAGAGAGGGAGAAGCAGGCTTCCCGATCCAGGGACTCCAGGATCATGACCTGAGCCCAACCAGCTGAGCCACCCAGGAGCCCCGAAAAACCTTCCTTTAATCATAGATGTACAAATGTACTCTATAAAATAATTTTCAAAAACCTTAAATTATTAGGACTCTTGTCTGAAAGCTTATTTGCCCATGTACAATGAAAATGGAACCACTATTTTGGACAAGTGATAAAATGGGAATTTTCTCTACAGACTACTTCACCTTAATACTACCTGTATTTTGTATTCCAGTGGCTCATTATTTTTTTCTTTTAAAGATTTTATTTATTTGACAGACAGAAACACAGCCAGAGGAGGAACACAAGCAGGGGGAGTGAGAGAGGGAGAAGCAGGCTTCCTGCAGAGCAGGGAGCCCGATGTGGGACTTGGATCATGACCTATGTCGAAGGCAGTCACTTAACCAACTGAGCCACCCAGGCGCCCCGCAGTGGCTCATTATTAATCTGTGTGTTGGACCAAATAGACTTGAACAGGTTAATTTGTCAGTATTATATTTTAATAATCAATCCACTGCTCTTTAGTTACACACAGAGAGATGCAATTAACAGTGATCCCAATCAATGCTGTGCTTGCAGACTAACAGACACGGCACGAGACTTAAGCCAACAGTCGAGGACTTGCTCTCTGATCTACTGAGGACTAAGGAATGGCCAGGGTTTGAGTACTCTCCTGTTCATACAGCTGGCTCTGAATGTCTTCCTTCTCACCTTGTGGGGCAGGGCTGGTTTCCCACAGCTCTGCCAGTCACCCCGGAGCCAGCCTCCCCAGTTCTAACCCAGCAGTTCCTCCTGGCTATACCACCAAGATCTCTCTGTTCTCCTGGCATGGATGCCCAGCGGGGAGCTGCATGGCAGCAGCTGCTGCCCTGAGAAAGTAGCAAGGTAGGAAGGCACAGAGCCTGGAACTGGGAAGGCACAAAGGAAGTGTGTGAGAGGGTAGGAGGGGGGAGGCGGGAGGAAATGGAAGACTGAGAACATGTGAAAGAGCGTGGGAGACCAGGACAGAGGAAGGTCATTAGAGACAAGAAGTCAGCACTTAGTTCTGGACTGCTAATATTGTACTTTACGTAGTTGTCCACTCTGTTAGAGGGGCTGGGAAGCACTGCTATCCGGCAAGTGGCAGGCTGATTCCTTCTTAAACATTACACAGTGATTCAAATACACATTCAAATCTTTACACAATTTATAGTCACTGAATACTTTGAGAATAGACTCAAACAGGAAGTGCTCTTAGCTTAAATGACTACAAATTAGTGAGTAAGGACAAAGGCTCTGCCTGCATTCTGATCACAGCGATTCATTTGTATTCAATTACATATCTTTCAACAATGTTTTATTCTTCTACTTGGGGGGCATACTTTTAAGGTACGGTCTGGTATCCATTTTCTTATAGCAAGCAAGTAAGTAATGGGGCTTGAGTTCTACCTCTGGCGTCTCTAAAGAAGAAAATTTATATTCAGGCTTAACTGATAAATCAAGTCCTTTTGAAATAAAACGAACAGCAACCAAAAGCGCGAAAGCACTTGACAGACACAGATCTGGAAGAGTAAAAGGTAACAGTAAAACCACCAAAAAACTGAATTGGAAAAAGCCTAAATCAAGTTACTTCAGTTAAAAGAACGTATTTTAAGAAATATCCTACTCAAGGGGAAAATCAATTTCCTTCTTTAGAATGGACCCTGAGATTTAGATCACTGTATTACTGGAAGGTAGACTGGTGATACAATTTTGTACCTTCAGCTGCTAGAAACCAACAACTCCGGACTCCTTCGGTCAGCTTTGTTCCTGATGGGAGGTCTAATCTTAGCTTGAACTGGAGAGTCTGGCCGGGAGATGCAGCCACTGGAGAAAGTCTAATGTTTGGAGCAGATTTAGGTAGTTTGGGTAATGTTTTCTGTTTCTCTACTAGGAATGGGCCATCAACCACAGCGTTGTCAGGTCTGAAGACCGGCAGCTAGGAAATAAGAAAATCCATTAATTCAAGCACAAGTACTTTACAGTAATTGTAAAGAGCTTCTTTTTGAACTATATCTGAAAAATGAGGTTCTATATCAATGAAACTCAATTGCCATTCTAGTCTGAATTAGAAATGTGCTTACTTAGCAGTCCTCATGATTATTTTATAGGTTCAGAAACATATTTCATCCTGGCTAAAAGATTACCAATACTAATGAAACAGAACTAAGTTCATTGTCCAGTATGTTTATAGACGGTAGGAAATTAAAGGAAAACTTTATCATTTAAATGTAGTGGATATAATTCCACTTATAACTTTTCACTGCCAACTGTAAGAGGATCTATGTCAGGAGAAACAACACATATTATGATAGCAGTCTGTATTTTTATTTTAAAATTTTCTTGGGAATTCCTAGAATTTTAGAAAAAAAACTCGTCTGGTTTTTTTTTCCCCCAGCCAAATGTGATATATCAAGAGGTAGCATGAAACTTTCTGGAGACTATATCCTTATCTTTAAAAAGATATTGACTAGAACTCCATTTAAGTTTCTTCCAATCTTATTTTCAATGTGTTGAGAAGTGTGGCTCCTAGAGTTTCCTTTGGGAAGTTATCTGGTAAGAGATTAATGTGTGATCTTTGTTTCCTATGGTGAATCCAAGAATCCTTAAAACACACACACACACACACACACACACACACACACACACACACACCACCTGGACAACCCAACCCATGTAGTATGTATGTGTGTGCAGTGTACATCTATACATTTTTTTAGACATTTAAACACAGATGAAAGTTCCAATTCTCTCCAACTTCCAATATCTTCAACACTCTTGTCACAAATGGCATTTTTATTCTAGCAAGAACAGGGCATCCTGGAAGGAGGCTTTCACTCACTACTCTACCTACATGTTTCACATCCAACACTGGAGATGGTCTGACCAAAACTGCCTCCTTCTGGGCTGTGAGGACTGGAGCACCACTCTTAAAATGATACTCCAACTTATACTTTGATCGCTTACCACAGAAATCGTTTTTGTTTCTAAATCCATCACTTTAATTTGATGATTATTGGTGTCTGCTACATATAATAACCGGCCACTGTCTCCGATACACAAGCCTCCTGGTTCATTAAAAGTCGACTCGGCAGATCTGGAGGTGGTAACATGACTTGCGTCTCCGGTTCCTGCTAATGTTGAGCAGTTCTTTGTTTTTGGATCCACGACTTTAATCTAAAAAGAAAGAGCAATGCAGTATATATCTGAAGGTCAATTTCATGTTCATAGTATAGAAAAGTGTACTGCGAAGCAAATCAGAGAATTCGACTGCCATTAGCATTCTTATTAAATCTCAGAAAAAGAATAGGCATTTTCTGGGCACCTGAGTGCTCTGTCGGTTAAGTGCCTGACTCTAGATTTCGGCTCAGGCAGTGCTCAGCGTTGTGAGATGAAGCCCTGTGTCAGACTCCATGCCCAGCAGGGAGTCTGCTTGACATTTTTTTTGCCTCTCTCTCTCCCCTTGTTCCTCTCCCGTCTCATGCGGGTATTCTTTCTCAAATAAATAATCTTTAAAAAAAAAAAAAGGCATTTCCATATTTTCTTGAAAAGTCAAATACTCAAATTACAGTCTCAGGGGGAAACACTCCATTCTGAGAGCTAAACACTATGTTAATCACCCAGTTAACATCTTTCAGCAGCAATCTCTGATGAAATTATTTCTGGAATCAAAAAAAAATTTAAATGTTCTTCTTTTTCCTCACAATGAGACCCAGTTGAATGGAATTTTTTCTTCATGAACATCTAACACTGGCTGTGTTTGGCTGCTATGTTAAACCTAATGATTTCCGATTGTGCCTCAATTATATTAATTTATGGTGTCATCACAAGGTATTAACATTTTTCACTAGTTTTTACAGAAAAGAAAAATGCAATAAAAATGGCAACAGTTGAATAATTTGTGCAATAGAGACAAAAATGGAAATGCTGCTGAAAATGGAATTATTTGCTAGCAGGCACTGCAACTATGCAACAGCTCGAAAGCGTTCCTTCGCTGGTTGACATATTAATTTCCCTGCCACCTGCCGCCTTCTTATTTACCCTGTTACTAGGCAGCTTTGACGGATCGCAAGTTACGATTTTTTTTTTTTTGCTGTAGTCCTGGGGGATGTGTTTAGTCCTTTCCCCAGCTCCGAGTGCCATCATATCCTCTTTGCAAAGAAAGGACTAAGAAAAGAACAGCAAAGGCTTGTACAGAGTTGTCAAAGACTCGTACTCCTCTCTATTTTAAAGTGGCAGTTGGAGGAGGCTCACAAAGCTTTCAGCTTTTTAAAGGCCACAGATGAAAAGCAGGATATTCTAGAATTCTGTTGAGACTCACCTTGTGATTATAAGAGTCTGCCACATAAAGTAAATTCCTTTTCTTGTCCCAAGTTACTCCAAGTGGGTGCTGAAGCTTGGCATTGATTCCTACTCCATCAACATCACCAAAAGCAAATAAATTCTTTTTAAAAGAAAGAAACAGCATGCATTAAAATTTTTATAATGCTACCACATAGGGTATAAAATAAAAAAAAAAGATTATATATACTTCTTAAATTAAAGGGGGAAATGGGTCTGATTTCATATAAATAGGCCTGGGTATTTGATTCAGATAAGAAAAAAAATGACAGAATTTTGAACCTGTGTTAATTCATGGCACTTGTTAGTTTTATTCACAGTAATCACACATCTGTCAAGAACAGGTCAAGACTACGAATCTGCTCCTCTTCCCAGCCTCCTGCCAAGTATCTAATTTACATTTTTCTCTTCCCTCAGTAATCAATATTTTATCTTTCTGTTCTTCTTGAAGCTTTGACATTTGTGTAATCAAGTAGAGTCAACTGACTTTTCTTAGATGGTTTTGTTACTTGTGCTTCTTTATATTCACATTTCCTTCAGCCTGACTTCCACTTTAATTTATGGAGAGGCCAAGAACTCCTTCTCCTGAAATTTATTAACTCTTCACAATTCAAAACACACAAGCATGGTAGGGGCTTGAACACAGTACGCATTACCATGGGATCCCTTTCTCCTCCCACGAGGTGCTTCACGGCTCCGTCTTTCAGCGAGACGGTTCTCACTGTGCTGCTCTCACTGTCTGCGACAAACAGGCAGCTCCAGGGATCATCAGGGGCCAGAGAAAGACCAGAAGGCTGGGCAAAGCCTGCCTTGTGAGGATACGCGTTATTTCGGTTCTCTTCATTTCCGCTTCCCGCAAACCGAAGGCAGGTTCCTTTTTTCAGCTCACTAAAAAAAGCCAAGTTCATAGGTGGAATTAACATTGCTATGTTATGTCCAATTTAGTTATCGAATGTAAATGATGAAATTGGTGGTGATAAGCCTTGTTAAAAAACAGGCCGGTGATCTTGGCCTCAAGTGTGTAAGTCCACTTTACTTTCCTTGTAGTTTTCCTAAACCATTAACTTACTTAATACACAGGGGCCTGTACTTTTTTTTTTGGACATACACAAAATTGAAACTATTCTTAATGGCCAGAGAGGAAATACCTGACAAGAATAATGACCATACCATTGACTGGATAGCTCTGTGTGTGTGTGTGTGTGTGTGTGTGTGTGTGTGTATTTTCTACAAACGGCCAGAGATAGGTATATCTGGATTCCACCTTAACTTCTTATAGGATGATTATACTGCTTTAATCAACTATAAATCAATCTCTTATGTACAATAAGGAAATTTCTACTTAAAGGACTTTGCGATAATTCTTTTTATAACAGAAAGTTTTACACTTTGGCTTCTGGGTTTACACTGGAGGAAATGGAAGGAGACACGGTGGTGTGCTGTGTTGAGGGAGGGGAAGAAGCTGACTCAGGACGCAAAGTAATGGGATGACATGTCTATCATCATCTCCAAGTAAGGTCCACCAAGCGGAAGTCTAGGATGACCACCAATCACTTATTCATTGATATATTCCCAATGCTAAGTTAGGTACAGAACAGGGGAGAGAGGCAAAGGGATACAGAATGTATAAAATACAGCCACTTATTCAAGAAACTTATTTAAAAAGTAGTCAGAGAAATATGTGATAACTAATATGCCAAACAAATAAATTAAAAGGTAATTAATATGAATCAATTTCAAATAGGAGTTTCCTTAATTAAAGAAAGAGTGGGGAGAAAAGTAACTTCTAAAATGTTACCCATCTTTACCACTGAAGATCAGTAATAAAGATCAACCACGCTTAAAACTATGATATAGTTCCATGGGATCCGACTGGACATTTTCCTATTATGAACAAGAGTGACAACTCCACTTATTTGGAAATTTAGCCCACTCTTGACCATATGGGTTGAAAACAGCCATCAATTAGAACAGTGCTTTCTGGCCATCTCTGTTATTTCTACTGTTTATAATTATGCCTCATGTCAATGTTTCTGGTCACTGCACTGATCAAGCTACTATCAATCTCCTGCCTGGAGATAACCACAGCCCCCTCACTGCTATCTCTGTCTCTGGTTTTATCCTAGTCCCAATGCTGCCAGTGTTCTTTCAAATGCACAGATCTAATCATTTCACTAGCTAGCTCAAAACTTTCCATAAAAGCATGCAGAATAATGTTCACATTTCTTCAAAGGACACATAAGGCGCTTCACGATCTGGCTTTTACTCATATAACTAGTGTCATTTCTTGACTGGAAAACCTCCAATCTCCCTAAGTCCTACTCCTATCCAGTTTTAATTTAGCAGCTTTTTCCAGGAAGCCTTCCTTGATACCTCATATTTTACTGATATTAGGTTTTCCTCTTATTTACATAAGGGACAATTTTACTTTAAGGGGCAGCCTAGTAGGAGGAAATAGTTATGAAAACCAGTAAATGCGACCAGCAACAGCACAGTGGAGAGAAGAGAAAAGGGGGGAAGAGAGGAACGGAGACGGGGAGAGAAGAAACTTATCAGTGTGGTAATGTAGCTACTATAGGGAGTGCAGTGAGGTCACAGGGAAAGACATGGTCAAGTTCTACCTGGAGTGTGAGGAAGAAGAGACATGGCTCTACAGAAAGGATATAAGAAACTGTGCAGAGACACTACTTTTTCATTTTTATACCCCCAACAGTAGTAGTGAAACTGCCACATTTACTGTATAAACCAGGCACTAGGCTGAGCTCTTCATACATATTACTAATTTTCAAAACATGCCTATGAAGGAGATATAAAGAGATCAAAGCACAGAAAGTTAAACTGGCTCTCCTAAGCAACCAGAGACAGTAAGTGGCAGAGCTAGGATCCAGTCTTAGGCAGGACTACGAAACGTGAGCCCTTAAGCACTCTGCCATGTCATACTCACGGATTACTCAAATGTCTGCATTCCTGAGCAGGGATGTGTGAACTGTGTGTTAAGACATTTCCAGTTCTCTCTCTGGAGGCTCGACAGGACTGATCTTCCACATTCCCTGAAGTTAGCAATGCTGGTCACAAGACATACGTGGGCTGATGAAATTTAAGTAAAACTGATGTGTGTCACTTCTGAGTAGAAGCTTTAAGAGCCACTGAGCGACGCACCACCTCTCTCTCTGCCAGGATGACTGGCAAAGCTCCAGACGGTGGCTGCTTCAACAGCCTGGCAGAGGGGCGCTCCCCAGTAAACCTCTGTGAGTGCACAAGAAACGAACCTCGTCCTACACTCCTGAGAATCTGGGCTGTTTGTTACTGTGCCAGAGCCTAGCGCATGCCGACCAACACAGAGGCGTTGCAAGAACGGAGACTTGAGGAGAGGGAATTCAGTGAACTCTGGCAGTTTACTCAAAGAGAGATACCGTCACCACTTACTTTTTCTTTGGTAGTGTGCCACAGTCCAGTAGCAGTGCCCATATCTGATGAGTCCCCGCCATGGCTATCCACAGAATGTCATTTCTTTGGACCTCTGAACCTTTATAAAGATAAACAGTGATTAATACATATATGTATCTCGTTAATACAAATGCTGTGTCTTTCATAAATTTAAGTTAAAAGACGACAGAAGTATGTTTATGCATCATCTGAAGAAAAAAGTACTTACAGTTTTAGGCTGCTTTTGAAATTTTTCCATTTTCCTTGTGAAAGGTTTCTTTAGATTTATGAATTTACTTGTAAATTCACAGAAATCCAAAGGATTCTTAAATAGCAGGAAGTCCTTCTGCATCTCTAGGCACAATGTTTTTAAATATTTGATTTCTTATTTGATAAAACAGTTGACATATACTCTCCAAAGAAACCGCCAGTCAGTTACCTATCATAACCACTGAAATCATATGCTTTAATAACAGGTTATTTGAACAATTTCTCATGAAAAAACCCTATCTTTTAATAGTATAAGAAATAGGTATTTCCATTGGGGGTACCCAGCTGGCTCAGTTAATACAGTATATGACTCTTGGTCTCGGGGTCATGAGTTTGAGCCCGACGGGGTTCATAGAGCCTACTTAAAAGTAAAATAAAGGGACACCTAGGTGGCTCAGTTGGTTAAGCATCTGCCTTTGGCTTTGGTCATGACCCAGGGTCCTGGGATCCAGTCACATATTGGGCTCCCTGCTCAGTGGACAGCCTGCTTCTCCCTCTGCCTGCTGCTCTCCCTGCCTGTGCACTTGCTCTGTCTCTGACAAATAAATCTTAAAATAAATAAATAAATAAATTTCTACCATGGATTAACTAGACTTAGATACACATCACAGCTGCTATTTAAAAATCCATTATTTAATTGGCTTTGAGGCTTTTTCCAAAAAATATAGTTGACATGCAAAAAAGACTATAATACAGACTATAATATATTACAATTGTTTACTAAACTCATAAGTAATTTTCTACTTTCTTAGACTGTTCTACCATGTGACAAGGCTCTATTTCTCAAATTAATGCTACTGTTAAAATATTTAATTTAGGGGTGCCTGCCTGGCTCAGTCAGTGGAACATGTGATTCTTGATCTCAGTTGTGAGTTCGAGCCCCACACAGGGTGTAGGGCCTAAAACAATATATCTATTTTAGACAAATAATTTGGTCAGATATTCCTTATGATAAAAGAAGTATCTTGGTAAGGCCATTTTATTTGTATTTTCTTTAACTTCAAGTAGTCTGTGTCTAGAAGGAACCTGTTTTCCTTCATTTGAATTACCTTCAGGTGTCCTTCAATTTAACGACAACAAAAATAGTACTGATGGTTCTCAATAAATTGTGGTGGCTATGTGCCAAGCCACATAACCACTTACATTTTCTCAAATGCCCCAAGGGACCGGTAGTGTAATTAGGCCCTTTTTATAGATGAAGGAACTGAGGCTTTAGAGAGGTGAGGTGACTTGCCAGGATCCCAGCGCTAGTAAATAAACTGGAATCTGAAACCAGGCAATACGACAGAAAAATCCGGATCACACGTTGCTTCCTTTTCTGTGTTCTTAATTGCTATCCTATGAAATCTAAAGGAAAGTATTTCAATTTAATTTTTCATAGCCAAATATTTTTAGGAACAAAAATTATATTCAAAGTGACAAGGGCATCCATTTATTCTGGGGACTCAGTCTCTGCTTAGTCACCTTCAGAGTAGATCAAAAGCTTTTCATAATTGTTTTATTTTGCTCCTGCCATGTGAGGACAAGGTACAAAGGTGACCATCTGTAAGCCAGAAGAGAGCTCTCACCAGAAACCAATCGTGCTGGCACTTAGACCTTGGACTTCTAGCCTTCAGAACTGTGAGAAAATAAATTTCTGTTGTTGGAGCCACCCCATCTGTGGTATTTTGTTAGGGCGGCCTGAGGTGACTAAGACATTTCCCCTGGGAATAGAAATGAGACAAGGATATGTGCTAATCAACACTTTTATTTAGCATCATTAGAAGGCCCAAATTTGTGCAACAAGAAGCAGAAAGTATAAAGATTAGAAGCAGAGCTGTAATTATTAGAAGATGACCCGCTTTTAAAGCCTTTACCTTGCCAAAGGAGAGCTGTGTTGGTGTGTAACTGAGTCAAAGTCCGCATCAGTTCTCCAAAGAGACCAACCTAGTTCAACCAGGGTCTGTTACATGAAAGCTAAACTTCATACTAGTAAAGTGCGATCAGTTTATTTGGTTTTGCTTTCTGTGTACTTACTTCCTTTAGAAGGCCAAGGAATGAGAAAAAGTACAGAAGCAAAGGCTGTGTCAGATCAGGATTTCGGTGTCTTGGGATTTCACGGGACAACTGATGGTGATGACGATGGCGACAGTGGGAAGAGGGTGAGGATGGTGACCACCCAGAGCATTTCCTGTATTTAAGGCACTGAGCTAAGGAATAAGTGCCTTACAGGGATTACTTCCTTTAATCTAACAACTTTAGTAAGTCTTATTCTTATCATCTCCATTTTACAAAGAAGCTGAAATTGAAAAGGGTTAAACTGTTGAAATTCACATAGCTAAACCTGGAATAATAATCTATTAGTGAGTTTGACTCCAGATAATTTGTGTTCTCATCAGAATGAAGGAAATACAGAAGTGAGCCTGGGCTCTTCTGGCCAATTCCCTGCTTGGCCCATTGACTTCTCCCTCCCGCCTCTGCCTGATGGACTTAGCTCAGGCTTGAAGTACACAAGAGCATTTTCTGTGTGATCAGAAGCAAAGATCTGATTGAATGTAATCATGCCTGTCTATTCCAGGATGTGTGCCTAGGTTCACTCCTGTCCTTCCCTCCCAGGAGCCTCTGGCATAGCCTATGGCTGAATAATCTCTTACCAGGATTTTTTCCAACCCCTTGCCTTTCCATTTTTGGGTTGTTTCGGCTTATCAGCAGCTCTTTGTGACTCACAGGATGGAACTCTATGTTATAGCAATTACTTGTGCAGCACTTTTCTATGGGGCCAGGCACTGTTCTAAGTGCTTCATGTACATTAACCCTCATAATTTCTTGCAATAAAATTTTGAGCTAGATACTATTAATATCTGTAAGTCAGATGAGGAAATTGGGCATAAAGAGACTAGGTAACTCGTCCAAAGTCATATAACTACTAAGATGTACAACTAATTAAAACCCAAGTGGTCTGGCTCCAGTCCATGTAATACTGCCTCTCAGGAAGTTTTTACCCAGCCTGATCATTTCCCTGAGGGCTGAAGAGCTTGTTTTTGCAGATAAAATGGAAGTGAAAGGAAGAAAGGAAAGAAAGGAAGGAAAGGAAGGAAAGGAAGGAAAGGAAGGAAAGGAAGGAAGGAAGGAAGGAAGAAAGAAAGAAAGAAAGAAAGAAAGAAAGGAAAAGGTAGTCTGACATTTATAAAGCTTTTCAAACCAACAAGAATCATATTAATGATCTACACTGTTGACCCTGGATTTTGAAACCTAAAGCACACAGTTCTATCACCACGTATGGGTATTAATTGTGTTCCTTCTAACAAGAATGTAACAATCATGAACATTTCAATTTTAAATTCAGAGTACACTTAGCATTATCAATTTTCAAGTCACTTAAAAAAAAAAAGGCACAGACAATGCCAAAAGCTGAAAAAGGTTTCATAAGTATTTTAAAAGGCAAAATCTATCATTAGTAAGGATTAGTGAAATAATTTTAGAAGACAAGAATAAAATCAGCAAATGAAATATGAAAATAAAATTATCTGCCAATGAGCTTTTAAAAATTCAGTGTTATTTTAAGCAGCTATGATCAAAAATAGATCCCAATCATTAGAACCCTCTAAGTAGAAACTGTGAAATTGTCCATTTGTATAAATAGATTTTTCTACAGTCTCTAAACCTTCTAGGAAGCAAAACCTCAGGCCATTAGGAGGCTTTTACTTCACAAGAAGCAAGGCCTAGCACCCCCACGACACAGGAAAACACAAATCACAGCCGGAGAAGGGTAGGAAAAACAAACAAACAAACCCTTCTACCTCTGGGGGAGGGGCAGAGAACTACCTTGGGCCACAGAGCCCCTACATACTGACATCAATACAGGTTTCCCACTGCTGGGGGAGCAGCAGAAAATTCCTCAAAACCACTCAGAGTTTAGCTGCCAGAGAGAGAAAGAACAGGAAGAATGAAAAAGCTCTGACCTCCTTTCAGGGAGGCCCAGGCACACAGGCTCTGCTGGAGACGGAGGCTGCCCAGAACAACAGACCCAGTGCAGCCTGGTAAAGAATAACCCACAGTAGCATCTACCTCTTGGGGAGCTGCAAGGGTGCAGTGAGACACTCTATGGCTCACTCAGCTGTGCAGGATGATGGAAAGCTGACGGGGTACCAACACGGAGAAAAACCCTCCAGCACGGAGGCCCCCACGCTAAGGTAACAGCGGCCCACTGCCAGAGGAATTCGAAAGCTATGATAAACTGACAGTAACCACAGCAATAATAAAATCCAGACCCAGCCTAGGTTCTGATTAAACTCTCTCGACCTCCCTTATAATGGCATAAATACACTGATCTCATCAGCCTCTATAGTTCTATTCAAAATTACTGGAATATAACAGGACGCCTGGGTGGCTCAGTTGGTTAAGCAACTGCCTTCAGCTCAGGTCATGATCCTGGAGTCCTGGAATCGAGTCCTGCATCGGGCTCCCAGCTCCATGGGGAATCTGTTTCTCCCTCTGACCTTCTCCCCTTTCATGTTCTCTCTCACTCACTTTCTCTCTCAAATAAATAAATAAAATCTTTAAAAATAAAAAAAAATTACTGGAATATAATAAAAAAAATAAGAAGACACACATAAAAGCAGAACAAAACCACCCCAAAACCAAAAACCCCATTTTCAAGAAAAAAAGCAATCAACAGAAACAGACTCAGAGATTACCTGAAATTTAGAATGATATGACATGGACTTTGAAAGAACTATACTTTCGATGTTAAAGAACCTAGAGAAAAAAGTGGCCAACATACCTAAATAGATGAAGAATTTAAGCAGATGGATGGAATCTAGAAGAAACAGTAAAATGGAAACGCTATACTGATAAAAACTCTTTCGACAGACTCATCAGTTGATTAAACAGAGCTGAGGAAACAATGACCCTAAAAATAAATCAATATAAATAAGAGAGAAAAAAAGGGTGAAATAAAAAAAAAAGGTATCTAAAAGTTGCTGGATAGGATATATCCGAATCTAACATACAAGTAACTGAAATCCCAGAAGGAAGAGATAAAAAGGAGCAGAAAACATATTTGAAGAGATGATAGGTGAGGATTTTTCCACAAATAATGAAAGACACAAAACTATAGACTCTAAGCAGAATAACTCCTAAACATATCAAACTACTGAAAACCAAAGAGAAAATCTTGATGGCAGCCATGAAAGAGTTAGGGAAATAATTAGACCTCTTGCTTAAAACTGTGTAAATTATAAGGCAGTGGAATGACATCTTCAAAGTGTGCGGGTGTGTGTATATATTATAAAGTCAATACAGACTTGCATATGGAGTAAAAAATACCTTTCAAAAACGAAGGCAAATACTTTTCAGACATCTCACCTCCAACCCCCACACTTAAAAAAGAAAGGCTAAGAGAAATTAATGTGAGCAGACATGTGCCTCAAGAAATGCTACAGAAGTTCTCCAGGCTAAAGCAGTGTTATTCCAGAAGGACACTTGGGACGCCAAGAAAACAGAAGGAAAAGAGTTTGGCAGCTTCTTATAAAACTACACATACACTAAACCATATGACCCAGCAATTTCAATTTCTAAGCATCTACTCAAGAAAATAAATACATATGTCCACTTAAAAACTGGAATACAAGTATTTATGGAAGTTTTAGTTATAACTGCCATAAACCAGAGATATCCAAAATATCTATCAACCAGTAAATTAATAAACAAATTGTGTTACAGTCATACAATGGAATACTACTCAAAAAAAAAAAAATTGCTGATACAAGCAACAACAGGGATGAATGTCAAAAGCACTATGCTAAATGGAAGCAGCCAGACATAAAAACCATAACGAGCATCAAGAAATAGATGATTGTTACCAGGAGCTGGAGTGGGTGGTAGAAGTCGTGGGAGGGAGACTGAACAAAGGGTCATGAGAACTTTTGGGGGTGATGGAAATATTCTATATCTTAATTGTAGTAATGACTATAAGACTGTATATTTTTTTTGTCAAAATAACAGAACTTATACATAATAAGCGTCAATTTCACTTTCTATAAATTATACCTCATTAAAAATTTTATAAAAAACCTTATAAATACAAAGTCAATGTGATCAAAGAATCTTCTCAAAAATTTTAAATATGAAACTATTTTAACAAAATAAAAACACATTAGTCATACTGTATAAAATTTATTCCTCAAAAAATCTCTTATCTGATTATCTTAGGATTTTTTAATGATATTTTATAGCATATTAATGGAAGTCAAAGATGCATATTATCTAAGCACATAAGTACGAACACTAGGTTTTCAGACTAGCATACTAAACAGTTGGATTTCAATCATTTAAAGCTGTATAAGAACAGCTAAATTATAAAATGCTGATTAAAGGGCCAAGGAAGGTTAATGGTATTCGGGCACATTGTCCTTTCCATAAATTATTCTAAATCAGGTAACGTCCAAAGTACTTAGAGACCAGCAGGGGTTTTGACCTTTATGATAAAAAAGCTCTTAGAAACATGGCAGAGATTCTGAAACACTATAAATTTATTGTAGTTAGTAATTATTTTGAGTCCATTATGAAGCTCTGACCATTATTCACAGTGATAATAAAAAATGAACAAATATGAAACAATCTCTTTTGTAAAAATCACTTTAAGTTAATTATTTTTATGCTTTTATCACTGTGATGGTATTATTGGGCTATTTAGTCCATTAGTCACCATTTAAAATATATACATGCACCTTCATATTGCATGCATAACTTAAACAATCAGAGGTATTCAAGTACTGTTCCCAATCTCTTGAAATATGTTGTTTCTTAAATGGGTCTCTTTACAAGATATACATTCAGTTGTGTTTTTATTTTATGTCATTATTCTTCATTCTTTACCTAATCTACTGCTTTTTTTAAAGTTCAATTTTTAATTAAATATACATACAAATGGATATGTTATATATAAAGTTTAATAACTAAAAAATCTATGTGCATACCACCAAGCTGGAAGAAGAATATTATTTGAAAACTTCATGCATCCTTCCATGATCATATCCCCTCCTTCTCCCACAAGGAACTACTAGTCTAAAAAATTTTTTTTTCATTTTTCTCTTTTCTTTTTTAATTTTATCATGTCTGGTTGGGTCTCTTGATGTACAGCTGACCCTTGAAAACAGGTCTGAACTACATGGGTCCACTTATGCACAGATTTTTTTTCAATCAATACAGCATAGCACTGTAATTGTATTTTCTCTTGTGATTTTCTTAACACTTTCTTTTGTCTAGGCTATTTTTTTGTAAGACTACAGTATAAAGGGATGCCTGGGTGGTTCAGTTGGTGAAGCATCTGCCTTCGACTCAGTCATGATCCCAGAATTCTGGGATTGAGTCCTGCATTAGGCTCTCTGCTCAGTGGGGAGGCTGCTTCTCCTTCTCCCTCTGTCACTTTCCCTGCTTGTGTGCTCTGACAAACAAAATCTTGAAAAAAAAAGTATAAAATATATATAATATACAAACTATGCATCAATCAACTGTTTATGTTGTCGGTAAGGGTTCCAGGCAACACTAGGCTAGTAGTTAAGTTCTGGGAGAGTCAAAGTTACATGCAGATTTTTCCCTACAGGGAGGTCACCATCCCTAACCCCTTCATTGTTCAAAGGTCAATTGTATAGTCTTGCTTCCTAGTCAACTTTCTGTAAAAGAAATCATATTTAGGTCTCTTCTGTACCTTGACTTCTTACTCAGATGCCTGAAACTAGTCCACAAATGCTAGCTGTAGCTGGGGTCTGTTATCTGCCCTGCAGGACAGCCTAATGCATGAAAATACCGCAACCCTGAATCTCGTATCCATATTTTCCTCCTGATAATTCTCTCCTCTCTCAAATTTACAACTATGGCAAAATTTCACAAATATTCTCTTAAAGTGTTAAAAACAAACAAACAAACAAAACCTAACTGTTGGGACACCTGGGTGGCTCAGTCAATTGAGCAGCTGCCTTCAGCTCGGGTCATGGTCCCAGGGTTCTGGGATGGAGTCCCACATCAGGCTCCATGCTGAGCAGGAAGCCTGCTTCTCCCTCTCCCTCTGCCTCTGCCTGCCACTCTGCCTACCTATGCTCTCTGTGTCAAATAAATAAATAAAATACAAAAACAAAAAAAGCCTAAGTGTTTACAAGAACAATTTTTCTATGCTAGTCCCCTTCAAGTTGTGTTTAATTCCACATCTGTTTAAACCAGTTGTACGATTACATTATTTATATCCCAACCAATTCAATATGAATGCAAATGGTAAGTTGTTTTTATGAAAACAAAGTTGAATACTGGAAAGACTTAATAAAAGCAAGTAGCCAAGTCAAATTGTTAAACTAAGTGTGGAAAGACAGTTGAAAGAGTAAGTTAAAAACATTGCAGCTCTTAGACTTCCTTGCAAGTGTTTCAAAATTCTCATCACACTTTAGGGAAAGCCAGTTTATATGGAGTGGTACAAGACTGTCAGGGGCTACATGAAGAAAAGGCTTTTGTCCTACATCAAAAGATTGCCTTAAAAATGTACATTCGCAGTTCCTAGAAGAAAGTATTAAAAAAAAAAAAAAAGAAAGTATTTTTATTTTTATGATTCTCAGATTTAAAAGATTTGTTTTCCTCTATGGACCAATCATCATAGTCAATCACATCAGTAATGGGTTCCATTCCATTTACTGCTACTTTTATTTCCTTAGAGGATTCAGGTAGCTTACAAAGAAATAAATACTAACAAATAAATTTAAAATAAAAAACTGAAGCAATAAGTAAACAGGGTAGAAAAGAGATGCAGCTGTACTCAGTAAAAAATGAATGCCATGTTTCCATTATACTTTGCTAAAGACAGTTTGTCTCTATGTTTTCTGGCAATCAGTTATGATAGTCAAATTATCAAAGAGCTTAAACCAAACTTAACACTTAGGAAAAAAAGTATTATCTATAATATAGAGATCAGAAAAAAAAATTCTCTAGTAGAGAAATTTATTTATAAGGTAATGATTGAACTACCAACAAATCCCCATAGGAAAAATCATAACATGTCCCAAAGGACTGTATTTTGATGACATACATAATATCAAACATGTATATACACATACAGATATATATATATTGATACATTTTTTTTAACAAATGACATAATGCCAAAATACTATTTAGTAAAAACCATAAGAACAATTATTCTATAATCCAATTTCCCCATACTCTGACAATACACATTAATCCAGGGCTAGATTTTAGAGTATCTGAAAGCAGTAGCTCTTAAAATGCTTTTGGGTAATGTACAACTTTGAAATTCTGATGAAAAACTGACCGATTCCCCCAAATATTTTCTTTTTTAAAGATTTTATCTGTTTATTTGACGGCGAGAGAGGGAACACATGCAGGTGGAGTGGGAGAGGGAGAAGCAGGTTTCCCGCTAAGCAGGGAGCCTGATGAGTGGTTCTATCCCAGGACCCTGGGATCATGACCTGAGCCGAAGGCAGACGCTTCACTGACTGAGCCACCCACGTGCACCCTGCCACCCTTCAAATCTTATACAGAATTATACAGAGAAGTTTAAGTACCTTAAAAAGCTTAAGCAGGAATGCCTTGGGTATATGACTGAAGGTTAAAAACTCTTACACTAGAATAGTCATTGTGAGTATAGGTCCTTCATGTAGTGCTTGAAAACCATTTTCCCTTAGTATTTTGAAAGGTGTTCAGCTGAAGTGCATTCAAGATCACTCCTTTTGCCAAGTACCTGGAGTGAAGCTATTCTAAGCTATAAGTGAAATGCAGAGCCATATGCTCTTAACGATCTGTTGAGGTAACGTAGGACTCACTTCCTTTACTGAGACCTGAGCTTAATAAAGACGTTAAGTCTCAGCACATTACTCCAGTTGGAAGCTGACAGGGTGTTTGTCTATATAGCCAAGATTTTCCTAAGAAAACAATTTGGGTGCATTCTCAATAGGAAATTAGACACCCAGAGAGTCCATGCTATAAAGTATGAAAATCTTTGAGCCTAGAAAGAAATATGTAAATAAATCCAACTAATTAAAGTACCCAGTAAAGTACATCCTGTTTTTAAGCAATGTAAATTCAGATTTATGTGAAAGGCTGAATTACTAGTCTTAATTCTTCATTCTGTTGTAGTATTATACATCCATACCCTTACTATGTCCTCAGTGTCAGGCAAAGTGCACACCCCTGCTCTAGGACTTGAGCTTAGTCATGTGACATGCTTAGTGACAGTAGGTAAGCAGATACCACATGAGCAAAGGCTTAAAATGTGTTTAACTGCGCTTCCTCTCTTGTGCTCCTGCCTTTTGACAAAAGAATATGCTTCAGACAGCTGTTGGTTCAAAGGAGGTTGAGAAATAAACGGGGCAATTCTACACCCAAGAAACATCCTGGAACCAAGTCCACATTTAGCCTTGATCAGCTGAACCCCAATCCTAGATATGAGTAAGAAATAAATGTTTAGGTTTGTATGAGTCTGGGGATGATTTCTTATGAAATGTCATTGTGGCAATTACTAACAAATACAGTAAATACAAGTTGTAAGTTGCAAAACGTAAATATCTAACTTGTTACATGCACTATTAGCTTTAAATCCCTGGGGGCTTACATGCTAAGCAGAGAAAAAAATATTTTCCCATGAGGGACAGTGACAGCATACCAAAGTAACAATTCTCATCCACTTTTACTATTTTACTGAGAGATATGTTTCAGACTATTTTTCTGTCTATAAGGTTTATGTTCAAATACCTCACTCACTATATCAAAGGCAAGGAGGCAGGACTGACAGATAAGTCCTGATGGGGATGAGGTATTTTTAATCCTGAAATTGTTTAGAATTGTGTGTGCATGGTGACAAAACAAAGACTGAACTGTAGCTGGTTTTATTACTGTTTTAAAATTCTCTGCGTACATCCCCTTATTGATTGTGCCTTGGGACACTGCTCCCTTCCCTTTCCAACCCCTTCTCCCTATGAGCCACTAAAACAACTCATGATTATTAGGATACACAATTCCAAAAATAAAAGTCTCAAAGTAACTTATGCAAAATACCCAAGATATTATTATAAGTGCAGTAGTACCAGAAGTTCATTCAATTATTTCATGAATATTAAATGGAAAAAATTAAGGTCTTTGAATTATAATCAGATGAACATCACAATAGGAAATTATCTCAAACGTAAAGCCATTAAACTAAGGTGGTGCTTATTCAACTCTACAAACATAATTCAGATCATGCAAACCATTTAATCCCAAATTCCATTTTTTCAATGTACCTAATAACTTACTTTATTCATTATTCTGGTTTTAGATATAGAGATAACTATCTCAGAATCACTGAGGGCCAATGAAAATAAGAGTACTAATGCTCCAAGATTATTTTTAGTCAATTAATACAGGTAATAAATATTATAAAGATAATATAAATCTCTTTCATTATCAATACCTACATAATTCAGTACAGTTTTTTTAATTACCCAAATGGAGCTATCAATATTTCAACACAAATTTTAATTATCTAAAAAAAGCAGCTATCATTTCTTTATTTCAAATTAGAGTAAATAAGGAGGACATTTTTAAATAGCATAGTTCATGAATAGTCACTTGAGGTTCTAAAACTACAATCCTTCCAATTTAAGAATATTCAGAACTGTATTAATTGGAAACTGCAGCTAAAATTTGTTAACATTAGAATATACAGTGTATCTTATGTATAAAATATAACACTGTTATATATAACAATGTATACTGTAAGTTAAATATATTACTGTTGGCTTTATTTTTACACAATACATTCCACCATAGGTAATAAAAGTATAAAACGACTAGCAATTAGAATTAATCCAAATCAATGTCCCCAGAATATGTTAAAAATCTTACGTTTGTTTAGTAAAGTTTACTTATATTTGCTATTAAAAGTTTACATACCTGAGGTTCCAAAAACTACATCCCAAGGGGAACTAATGGGCTGTTCTTCTCCTTGAGCTCCACCTTCTTTATCTGTACCTTGAATTCCAATGCCAGCTACAGTGCTCACCATCTCAGCTTCTAGATCAATCTATAAAAATTAACACATTTTATGCAATGCAGTTACTTTTCTTTTTTTTTCCTTTTGGTATGTGAAGATTTCCAATAGAACATACAGAAAGTTTTCGCAACACCAATACTCCTAAAAAAAAAAAGTTAAAAAAAAAAAAAAAGCCAATAGGGTGAGCTTGTTACTCAAATGCACAAGCTTTTCATTTCCTCACAATCTATTCTCCCCTTCCTCATCATTAGACTCTACCAGGGTTGGTGCTGATGTCATGTAACTACAAAATATATTAAAAGAAAGTGAAATCTGGGGCACCTGGGCAGCTCAGAGGGTTAAGCTTCTGCCTTTGGCTCAGGTCATGATCTCAGGGTCATGGGATTGAGTCCCGCATCAAGCTCTCTGCTCAGCAGGGAGCCTGCTTCCCCCTCTTTCTCTGCCTGCCTCTGCCTATTTGTGATCTCTGTCTGTCAAATAAATAAATAAAATCCTTTTTTAAAAAAAGTGAAATTTGAAATTTTAAAACAAAATCTAGAAAGATGCATGTTCCTTAAAATTAGTATGTATTTCAATTATGCTTGACTAGTAATTGTCAAATATAGAACTTAATAGGCACTGATCCAAGAATCATCCATCCATCCTGTTAATAACCTCTGACTGTGATTTTGATTAATATTGAGGAAACCGAGGCACAGATCATAAAGCAGCTTTCCCAAGATCCCACAACTAGTAAGACAAAGATCTGGGATTTAAACCCAGGTAGTTCTAGGCCTGGGTGGCTCAGTGGGTTAGGCCTCTGCCTTCGACTCAGGTCATCATCTCAGGGTCCTGGGATTGGGCTCTCTGCTCAGCAAGGAACCTGCTTCCTCCTTTCTCTGCCTGCCTCTCTGCCTACTTGTAATCTCTCTCTCTGTCAAATAAATAAAATCTTTAAAAAAAAAATAAAATAAACCCAGGCAGTTCTAGCTCTACTACATTACACTGCCTCTACTTTAAACTAAAATAATGAAATCTACTGAAAAAAGGTGCTTTAGTTTCATCTCCTAAGATCCTTCCCCCAACATTTACCATGAAAATTAGCAAATACAAAAGTTGAAAGAATTTTGCCGCAAAGATCTATTATACCTACTACCTCCTATCAACATTTCAGGTACTTGTGTTATCACGCATCTTATTGAGCTATGAATCCCTCAACCCATTTACACTTCTGGATGCATTTCAAAGTAAACTGTAAACATCAGTACACTGACCCTAAATATCTCAGCAGGCTTATAATTAACAAGAGTTCTGTATTTTTTCAGTGCCCTTTTCTTTTTTGGAGCTGACACTTACAATGAAATACCTTACATACCTTAAGTGTACCATTCAATGAATTCTCATAAATGCATTGTAGCCTCAATTTACATAAAGATATCGAATGTTATCTTCACTCTGGTAAGTCCCTGTAAGCCTCCTGCCAATTACTCCTACCCCCAGAGGCAAACAGTACTGTTTTCCATCATAGGTCAGTCAGTTGTAACTATTTCAGGACTTCAGATAAACTGAGTCAAACAGTATGGACTCTGGTGTGTGAGGCTTCTTTCACTCAACAGGTTTTGAGATTTATTCATATGTAAGTAGTTTGTTCCCTTTTACTGCTGAGCAGTATTCCATGATAGGAATATACCACAGTTTATTTACTTATTTTCCTACTGATGGATACCTGGACTATTTCCAGTTTGGGGATTCAAACAGAGTTGCTCTCAATATTCTTGTATAAGTCTTTTGGTGAAGGTATCTTTTAATTTCTTTGTTGTATGTACCCAGGACTGTAACTGCCATGTTATAGGGCAGGTATAGGATTAGTTTGATTTAAAAAAAAAAGCCTGAAGAGTGGTCTATATCATTTCTGTATTCCCTCCAACAACATATGTAAGTTCCAATTACTCCACATCCTTGCTCTGCCAACCTACATGCAGTGAGTCATTCTTTTTTCTTTTTTTTGGTCAGTCTTTTTAATTTTAACCATTACAGTGGATGTATTTCATTATGGTTTCACTTTGCATTTCCTTTTTAACCCATGATATTGATTACTTTATGGGTTTGTAGTCATTTTTACATCTTTTGAAAAAGGTTTGTTCAAATTTTTGGCCATTTTTTATCTGTAGGAAACATATTTCATGGATCTTAGTCTCTACAGATATGTTTTGTGAATTTTTGTGACTAATTTCTAACAGCCTGTAGCTTGTCTTCATTTTCTTAACAGTAAATTTTAATATTTTAAATTTTGATAAATTTACCGTATTTTTATGATTGTTTTTGTATTTTCTTCTAAAAACTTTATGGTTTTAAAATCTACATTTAGGTCTGTGATGCATATTGAATTGATGTTTGTAATATGATGTGTGAGGTAGGGGTCATGTGTCTTTTTTACCCCCCAAATGAGTACCTAATTGTTTAAGTACAGTATGTAGAAAGGACTTTCCTTTTTCCCTTGACTACTTTGATGGTTTTTGAAAAATATGAGGTTACTTCTAGAATTCTATTTTTACTGATGTACACATCTATCTTTATAAAAGTGTCACATTGTTTGACAAGTGTAGTATTATAGTAAGTCTTTAAATGACTTAGTGTATCTTTTTTTTTTTTAAGATTTTATTTATTTACTTGACAGAGAGAAACACAGCCAGAGAGGGAACACAAGCAGGGGGAGTCAGAGAGGAGAAGCAGCCTTACTGCCGAGCAGGGAGCCGGATGCAGGGCTTAATCCCAGGACTTTGGGATCATGACCTGAGCCGAAGGCAGATGCTTAACCAACGGAGCCACCCAGGTGACCCTAAATGACACAGTGTATCTTTTAACTTTGTTTTTCTAAAATTGTTTTAGATATAATAATAAATCTTTGTTTTGCAACCTCCATGTAAAAATATTGGAATCCATTTGTCAGTATCTTTAAAACAAAGCAAAACAAAACAAAACAAAAAACAGCCTGATGGAATTCTGATTGAGACTGCATTGAATCCACAGGTCGATTTGGAGAGACTGGATATCTTAACCTTGAACCTTCCAATCCAATCACCTGGATAAATTGTTCTCAGCAAGGTTAAATTTATTCTACGTATTTTATTACTGTAAATGAAAAATTTTAAATTCCTATATTTTATTAATTTATTCTGTGTATTTATTAAAGAAAATTTTTAAATTCTAACCTAATTGACTATTGTAGTATACAAAAATATGGCTGATCCTTTTACACTGATTGGCAACCTTCCTAAATTCACTAATTCAAGTAGTTTTTCTCATAGATTTCTTAGAATTTTCTATATACATGACATGTAATCAGCAAAGACAGTTCTTTTTCAGCCTTAGGGCCTTTCTCTTTCTTGCCTTATTACAATGGCTAGTACTTCCAGTATAATTTTTAACAGGTGTGGTGGGAGTGGGGATCCTTGCCTAATTCCCAATCTTGGAGGAAAAGCATTCAATAATTTTTTTTTAAAGATTTTATTTATTTGACAGAGGGAAACACAGCCAGAGAGGGAACACAAGCAGGGGGAGTGAGAGAGGGAGAAGCAGGCTTCCCGCCGAGCAGGGAGCCTGATGTGGGACTCCATCCCAGATCTCCGGGATCATGACCTGAGCCGAAGGCAGTCACTTAACCAACTGAGCCACCCAGGCGTCCCAGCATTCAATAATTTGCATTAAGCATAGCTATAAGCTTCTTGTAGATGCCCTTTATCATATTGAAGATGTTCGGGCGCCTGGGTGGCTCAGTGGGTTAAGACTCTGCCTTCGGCTCAGGTCATGATCTCAGGGTCCTAGGATCAAGGCCCACGTTGGGCTCTCTGCTCAACAGGTAGCCTGCTTCCTTCCCTCTCTCTGCCTCCTCTCTGCCTACTGTGATCTCGCTCTCTGTCAAATAAATAAATAAAATCTTAAAAAAAATGTTCATTTCCATATCAAGTTTACTAAATAGAAAGACATTTAAAAACATTTAATACCTAATCTAGCAATCATATGGTTATTATCTTTTATTCTGTTACTGTTGTAAATTACATTGAATTAGTTAAACAGTATCCTCTTGCATTATTTTTAGTGGCCATTCTATAATCTCCTGAAATTGTAAACAATTACTCATCAATGTAACCTTATTTATAGTTTTACTAAACCCAAGCTGCAAAAATACAATAGGCAGCTAGGGATGTGTCCTTGAAATATATCTTGATTTAAGAAACGTATTGAAGAGTTGGAGCACCTGAGTGGTTCAGTCGGTTAAGCATTGGCCTTTAGCTCACATCATGATCCTGGAGTCCTGGCATCAAGCCCCGTGTCGGGATAGGGAGTCTCCTTCTCCCTCTGCCTACTGCTCCCTGTGCTTGTACTCTATCTCTCATTCTTGTTCTATCTCAAATAAATAAGATTAAAAAAGAAAAGAAATGCATTGAAGACTTGTTATAATAATTCCTGTTGCAAAAAGCCACAGGTCCAGGTGATTTTACAGAGGAGTTTTAATGAATATTCAAAAACCATTAATTCCTATGTTAGACAAATTATTCCAGAAAACAGAAAAAGTGCACAAATTAATTAGCTCATTTGATGAAGTTGGTGTGACCCTGATTCCAAAATCAGGTGAGAACAGTGTAAGAAAATATAGAGCCATTTAATTTATGAATTTTAAAATATTTAATTTGGGATAATCAAATCCAATTTGACTTTAAAAAAATCATGATTAGGTAAGAGTTATCGCAGGAATAAAAAGACAACTGAACATTAAAGGCTAACTCATTACATCAAGACACCAAGAGCAAAAAACTATATAATTATTTCAATAAATGTAGAAAATGCATTTCATAAAATTATATAATTCTTAGCAACCAGGAATAGAAAGTTTAGCCTCATGAAAAATTTTATTCCTCAAAGTTATAAAAAAATATTAAACTTCTGGAGAAAATTTACTACCTTTAAGATTATGAGCATGACAAGATATCCACTGTTCCTGCGAATGATTAAAGGCATTTGAGGTTCTTGTCAGGATTAAGAAAGAGAAAAAGACCACCCGCTAAATGTAAGGAAGTAATAGAAAAATTACATATCCCATAGGGATTTGTATCTAGAATGTATAAAGAACTCTTACAATTCAATTTTAAGAAATGCAACCAAATGAAAAAACAGGTAAAAAATCTGAACAGACACTTCTCAAAAGAAGACATACGAGAGGTCCATAAGCATGGGAACAAATGCTTGACATCTTTACTCATTAGGGAAATTAACAAAACCACACTGAGAGGCCAAATCATACCTAGTAGGAGGGCTAGAACTTAAAAAAAATGGAAAATAACAAATAATGGTGAAGATATGAAAAAAATGGAACCCACAAATATTACAGGTAGAAATGTAAAATGGTACCACCACTGTGGAAAAGTTTCTTAAGAAGTTAAGAAGTTAAATACAACACATATAACTCAACAATTCCTCTACTTAGGTATCTACCCAAGAGAAATGAAAATATATGTTTACACAAAACTTTTACATGAATTGATAACAACCAAAAATTGAAAACACACTAAATGTCCATCAACCGGTGGAAAAAAATGTGGTATATCTATACAATGGAATGCTATTCAGCAATACAAAAGAATAAACTACTGTTATGCTACATCACGGATGGAACTTCAAAAACTGCTCAGAATGAAAGCAGATAGACACAAAAGGCCATATATTATATGATTCCATTTCTATGTCATGTTCAAAAGAGGCAAATTTATAGATAGAAAGATTAGGGTTGAGCCTAAAAACAGGGATTAACTGTAATTGGGCATGAGAGTTCTTATGGGGGACTGAAAATGTTCTAAAAACAATTTATGGTTATGGTTCTAAGATTTGTGCAAATTTCTGAAAAATTCTTGAATTATACACCTGAAATGAGTGCGATGTAAAATACATCACAATAAAGTTGTTAGAAAAACACACATAAACATTACATTTGATGAGGTCATTATACAAAGAGAAAGATTTGACTTAAACATGCTGCCAGAATGGCTGCCTACAGGTGAGTTTATGCAGGGAAAAAGCAGAGGGGAATGAGAATAGGGTGAAAAAGGAATTTATAAATTACTAAAGAAATTATTCTAAACAAAAATCAGGTCTGCATGAAACAATGATATTTGTGAAATATGAACATATGGTCAATCCTCTGCAAATGAGGTCTTAAACAAAAGTAAACAGCAGTAAGTATTTTTATATATTTAAAGAGAAGAAATAATAATTCCATCTCACATTTTTTGTAGACATTAAACTAAGTCATATAATTTACAAATAAGTTTATGTAACCTAAATTTTTATGATTATGCTACTTAAAAAGTATTTGAAATGCAGTGAATACTCTAAAACCTGTTACATCCTAAAGCAAGAATAAAAACATAGAATTATAAAAAAACAAGTATATCCTGTTGTAGACTAAATATCTTACTACTCCAACACACTGTTAGATATCCAAGACACTATGATGAATTTTAGAAGCATATAACCCTGAGAAGACAATGATAAAGACACACTGACCTTTAAGGACTTGGTAACAACAGAAAGGCAATTTTTCTCAAAGTGGGAAATAGTGACATACCATGAAATCATTAATCCTACAAAAAGTTCTGCCTAAAGGCTCTTTCATCAAATAAATTTAGAAATAATGCACATATATCCCCCTACTAATGTATTCACAGTATATTAACATATTAAAGTCTCTAAGAACAAAGTCCCCCAGACTTTTAAAAAGTAATTCTGCTTGAGGGACGCCTGGGTGGCTCAGTTGGTTAAGCCACTGCCTTCGGCTCAGGTCATGATCCTGGAGACCCGGGATTGAGCCCACATCGGGCTCCCTGCTTGGCGGGAAGCCTGCTTCTCCCTCTCTCACTCCCTCTGCTTGTGTTCCCTCTCTGGCTGTGTTTCTCTCTGTCAAATAAATAAAAATCTTTAAAAAAAAAAAAAAAAAGTAATTCTGCTTGGGGCACCTGGGTGGCTCAGTTGGTTAAGCGGCTGCCTTCGGCTCAGGTCATGATCCCGGCGTCCCGGGTTCAAGCCCCACATCGGGCTCCCTGCTCGGCGGGAAGCCTGCTTCTCCCTCTCTCACTCCCCCTGCTTCTCCCTCTCTCACTCCCCCTGCTTCTCCCTCTCTCACTCTCCCTGCTTGTGTTCCCTCTCTAGCTGTGTTTCACTCTATCAAATAAATAAATAAAATCTTAAAAAAAAAAAAAAGTAATTCTGCTTAATTAACAAATCCACAAAATCCTTGCCTGTTTTCAGATTAAGAGGAGTACACACTTTTGGGGTGCCTGGGTGGCTCAGTTGTTAATTATCTGCCTTCAGCTCAGGTCATAATCCCCCAGTTCTGGGATTGGCAGGGCAATGGAGCCACACATAGGGTTCCCTGTTGAGCAGGAAGCCTGCTTCTCCCTCTCTCACTCCTCCTGCTTGGGTTTCCTCTCTACCTGTGTTTCTTGGGCAATTAAATAAATAAAATCTTCAAAAAAAAAAAAAAAAGAGGAATACACACCAGAAAATGTTTCACTAAATAGGTTATTTGCTCAAAAATTCATTCAATAAATATCTATTAAACACTTATTATGGGCCAGCCTCTGTTCTAAGTGCTTCAGATTTCAGCAAATTTTGTGACCTCCTGAAAATTTGCCTTACAGTGGTATACAAATTCTATACATTTTTTTCCCAATTATATTATATGATAATATTGCCAGATGGGCACAAATATCAATACAGAGAAAAAGTAAGAAAAGCAAGGAAGTACCTAAACAATGTGTTTCATTCATGGTATGCGTTAGATGAATGTAATAATTTTTTTAAATAGACAGCAACTTAAAGGCCAATGCATTACAGTGAAAATATTCATTAATATGAAACATTGAAAATAACGAAGTACTTCTGCAGTGGGATACTATGCAGTTGTATCATTCACGTGACTAATATGGAAAACAAATCTGAAAGAACTGCAGATTATTATGTACAGTACAATTTCATTTGTTTAAGAAAGGATTCTCCAGGGTGCCTGGGTAGCTCAGTGGGTTAAAGGATCTGCCTTTAGCTCAGGCCATGATCCCAGGGTCCTGGGACAGAGACCCACGTCAGGCTCTCTGCGCCTACCTCTCTGCCTACTTGTGATCTCTCTCTGTCAAATAAATAAATAAAATCTTTAAAAAAAGAAAGAAAGAAAGAAAGAAAGAAAGGATTCTCCAGAGACAGCCTTTTAAATATAAATTTATTTGTATAGGAGTAGAAAATTACTGCAAAGACAAACATTTTAACAATGGTTGGTTACCTCTAGGAACCCAGATAGATGGTACAAGACTTTTTTACCTGTATGTATTAATTCATGTTTAATAAGAGGTAAAACAAGGGGTGCCTGGGTGACTCAGTCAGCTAAACATCTGCCTTTGGCTCAGGTCCTGATCTCAGGGTCTTAGGATCGAGTCCCCCATCAGGCTCCCTAGTCTATTTCTCCCTTTCCCTGTGCCTCCTCCCCCTGCTTATGTTCGGTCATTGCCTGTCCATCTGTCTCTGTCTCTCAAATAAATAAATAAAATATTTTAAAAATGATTTTAAAAAATGAAGTAAAACAAATTTTAAGACAGACTGGTAAGTATTTCCAGGCAAAGCTTTACAGTGGAAGGGAGGTGGGAGTAGTATGATTTTTTTTGGTAGGTTTGAGAAAATTTAACTGAAAAAAGGACAAAGCATCACTCTGTAAACAGTGGTTTCACGAAAATACCGCAAAATGAGGGCCTTTGGGATGATTAAGCACTTTGAAACAAAGGATAAAAAAAAAGACTTGACTGACAGGTTTGTCTTCTGTGACAACTACCGTCAGACACATAGAAAACCAAGATACCTTAGAATAAAACTAAAGCAGTTACTGCCCAAAGGTTAATAAAAAGGATTTGAAGTGTTTAAGTATCACCCTCTCATTCCAAATATTTAATGTAGCAAGTAAATACCATTTTTTTCTGATTAGAAGATTAAAACTTTACTTAAAATTGAAAATTACCTTTCTTATAAGGTGGTTTTCAGTATCGGCCACGTATATGATATTATTCTTTATGGCTACACCCTGTGGTGAATTAAAAGTTGACTCTGAAAATATTCCATCTTTTCTTCCAGGGTTGGGTCCTAAAACACAAGATTGCCACAAGGTAATTTTTTTTCCACTTAAAAAGTTATCTCAAAGTAAACCCCTCCAAAATATTTTTCTTTCCTTTATCTTCTTTTTATTGTATCTATGGAGGAAGGTGGATATTACCTGAACCTGCTGTGATAATCATTTTACAACATATATAAACCAAGCCAAAAATAAAGAAATAAATTTTGTATTTAAAACTGGGATTTTAATATAAATAGCATAATACTTCCACCTAAAAACTATTTCCCAAGATATATTTTTCTCAAGATTAAGTTCTGTGAGGCGCCTGGGTGGCTCTGCCTTCAGCTCAGGTCATGATCCCAGAGTCCCGAGACTGAGCCCTGCATTGGGCTCCCTGCTTGTCGTGAAGCCTGCTTCTCCCTCTCTCACTCCCCCTACTTGTTTTCCCTCTCTCGCTGTGTTTCTCTCTGTCAAATAAATAAAATCTTAAAAAAATAAAAGACTGTTTTGCTAATGACAGGGCTTACTGGATAATGGTTACTTTAGTAGTATATATCAAAAGAGAATATATTTTTTGGGTGCCTAGGTGGCTCAGTGGGTTAAAGCTTCTGCCTTCAGCTCAGGTCATGATCTTGGGGTCCTGGGATAGAGCCCCACATCAGGCTCTCTGCTCAGCGGGGAGCCTGCTTCTCCCCCCACCTACCCCCTCCTGCCTCTCTGCCTACCTGTGATCTCTCTCTCTGTCAAATAAATATTTAAAAAATTTAAAAAAAAGAGAATATATTTTTAAAATTAAAATTATCTTAATCATCTATACCTGGACTACAAAGACTTAAAAATAATTTTAATATTTTCACATCTAGATGAATGATTTTTAACAATTTTGGAAGATATACTCCTTTGATAATACATTGAAAATTATGAACCCTTTCCTTAGAAAAATATATATGCCCATAAGATGTCACAATCAATTTCCGGGTGCTTAGAGTCTGAGGACAATCCAAGCACTTTTTAAAAGTCTATGTACCCCAGGTTAAGAAACCTTCATATTTACTACTTCACTTTTCCACAAAGTTCTATAGTATCCTATAAACACCTGGAGAGACAAGAGTGATTCTGGTCTAATGGCCTACTTCTCAGCTTCTCTAACACCTGCAGCATTTCAAGGGTGAAGATTACACAACATAAAAACATGTAACTGTTATTTCTGTGACCAGACAATAAGCCACACAAAGCCTCTAAGTCAGCACTCCCAAACTATGCTTTGCAGAACTCTGCTGTCCTAGATGTCAGTAAGAGAAGTAGTAATGGCCAGGAACATGAACTCAAGAATCCAAGTGACTTAGTTTAAGCTCTACCTCTTACTAGCTAATGATCTAAACAAGTTCTTTACATCTCAAATTCTCTTCTGTAAAATGGATTAATAATATATCTAACTTATAGCACTGTGAGGATTAAAGTACTTAAATGCCAGGCACACATATGTTTGCTATTATTACTATTATTAATAATACTATTATTGTCATTAATGGGAGCCCCTGTGGGGAAAACAGGGAGAGTATCATAGTCCCTTTAGACTGGAAAACACTGTACAGTACAACCTCTCTTGAATATTCATGAGGTACGTAAGCAGAAGAAAAGACTGAGGAGTACAGTGACACCAACACCAACAAATGTCTCTTAAACACAACTAACCAAAATTTCCTAATTGTATCTGACCACAGAATTTTTATTGTAGAATAACTTTTAATTTATCACAGGATACCTTTATTCCTAAAAATATGTTTGGGAAAGTTGTTGAAACAAAAGAAACATAAAACATATACTCTAACAAAAACGAAAAAGAAGAAATGAGAAGAATTCTCTTTGACTATTATGGTGCTAGATGTCAATTCAGCTTGCGTAAGCAGGATTAATAAGAATGTATTTAACAGATTTTATTAACTATGTAGATGTCAATAAGAGCCTGTTCTAGATCCAAAACCAGGGTGATAAATTTCAATTTTAATACATTTCTTTGAGCTGTTTATTTTACTGTAAAATATATTATGTATCATAATTAGAAGCAAACTTTACCTCCAATGCTGTACTGAATTTGTCCATTCTTCCAGATGACCAAAATTCTATGATGTCCAGTGTCTGCTATTACCAATCTATTAGAAACATGATCTTCTGTTACTTTGCCAGGAAACAGCAATGGTGAAGGTGGCAAGGAATCTTTATAAAGTTTTACTTCAATTTTATTATCTCTGATCTGTCCCCTGTCTTTGTAATACTTTAATGCTATGGAAGTATATGAAAATAATTTATCTTTGTGTCCTTCTCCAATCAAAGAAAATAACATATTTCCACGGGGTCCAAGTATGACCAGAGTTGGCCAGCAGGAAACTTCTAGTTCTTGCCAAAGACTGGCATCTGCATCATTAACCACAGGGTGGGTGATGTTGTATCGAAGAACAGCGCTCTTAATGTTATCCAGGACTTTTTCATTTGGAAACTTAGCCGAGTGAACACCAACAATCAGAAGACCATCTAAATGGGAAAAATAAGTTAAACATTATGAAGTATTGAAGTCTGAATGTCAACATCCACACATTAGGTTATGCGTCATTAATAAACAGTCCAGAGTTTTGTTTTGTTTTCTTTTAAGGGCAGAACTAAAATAGTGTTTTCAACTGCATTTAAATACATGCATGAAAAAAATTTACATTTGAACCTCATAACAATCTTGATAACTACATAAAAATACATATGGCCAAAATAATGTGGCTATTTCAGGACTGAACCTCTTTGTGTCCTTTAGACAAATGTTTAAAAAACATTAATTTCTGGGGCGCCTGGGTGGCTCAGTTGGTTAAGCAACTGCCTTCGGCTCAGGTCATGATCCCGGAGACCTGGGATCAAGTCCCACATCGGGCTCCCTGCTCAGCGGGAAGTCTGCTTCCCCCTCTCTCACTCCTCCTGCTTTGTTCCCTCTCTCGCTGTGTATCTCTCTGTCAAATAAATAAATAAAATCTTAAAAAAAAAAAACACATTAATTTCTTACAAAGATACTGAAATACTGTCATTTTTTTTCCGCTTTGAAATTCACAGTGACTATGACTGCTTTTTGCTAATATTTATTGTCATAGTATCCTCTTAGGTTTTCCTGGCCTACCTATATTACAGAATAACAGAACAAATATAAGCAAAAATGAATGTAAGATGCTTCTATAATATAAGGTCTTTATTTAAAATTACTATTAAATGGTTCTTAAAACAAGCCTTAATTGTAGACAAAAGAACTGCTAAAAACTAAGAACAACATAGTTCTTTTACCTAATCAACACAGTATGTCAAAAAGATGATATAAGGGGAAAAAAGTTAAAAGCATTTGGCTAGATTCAGAGAAAGAACTCAGTATTGACTACCAAGATAACAGAGCTAATAAGGGTTATGTACAATTCCCAACATACT
>PITA01001397.1:118350-166696 GCA_004023965.1 Spilogale gracilis
TGAAAGGGAGTTTCCAGTTTTCTTTTCCTTTTCATGGCTTTGCACTGAAAGTGGGCCCCTGTTTGGAAGCAATGCCGGTGGCAAAAATATGAAAACCCCTTCCTGGCCCAAGGAGCCAGCAAGACTGGAGGGTGTGGGGAAAATCTCAAGGAGAATAGAGCAGGACTCTCCATTTCTGCGTATGAACACTCACAAGTCTTGGCTTAACTCCTAAACTATACATGTGTGAGGCAGGCCTACAAAAGTATAGCCAAGGCTTAAAGAACCAAGAACTGAATTGCTGAGCTGATGAAAGGAGAGCAGAGCTGACAGAAGATGAGATAGAACTAAAGTTTGAACCAACAAAGTTGAATGCTTATGAAAACAAGTGACAGATACCAGCACCAAAATAAAGCAGAAGTATGAATTAGTAGACCAAGACTTTAAAGGAAATATAACTAAGCTCCATGAGGTAAAGAAAAACACACCTGAAATGAATGAAAAGACAGGAAGTACAAACAGAAACTATAAGAAAGAACTAAATGAAAATTTTAGAACTCAAAGATACTGTATTTAAAATAAATTCACTGGATGGGCTCAATGGTAAAAAGGAGATGACAGAGAAAAGAGTCAATAAACCTAAAAATAGCTCAATGGAAATTATCCAATATAAGGAACACAAAGAAAGAAGGCTGGAAAACAAATATGAACAGGACCTCAGGAACCTGTGGAATAGTTTAAATGATATAATGTATGTAGATTTGGAATCACAGAAGACAAAAAAATTGGGCAGAAAAACATATTTGAATAATACCCAAACTTTGAAAATTCAACTGAAGATGTAAATTTACAGAATTCAAGAAATTAAAGAACTCAAGAAATTCACTCCAAATAGGATAAAAAGAAAATCATGTTAGGCCTCATCATAAACTCTGAAAACCAAAGATTAAAAACCAATCCCCACAAACATTTTGAAAGAAGATACATATAGAAATGACATAGTGATCAATGGTTGTTTAGGCATTGGAAAGAATGGTGGTGGGGAGGAGTTGGAAGAATCATACACTTAAAATACGTGCAGTTTACTGGGTGTCAATTATGAAACAATAAATGTTTTCAAAAAAAAAAAAATCATTAGCTCTGGAGTCACACTCCCTGTAATCAAATTCTGGCTTTACAACTTGTTGAGTTCCTTTGGGCAAGTTACTTAACCTCTCTGGGTGTTAATTTTCTTATTCATAAAATTAGGAAAATAATAGTAACTGCCTCATAGGTCAATTTTGAGGATTAAATGAGAAAATCTGTATAAGACATTTAGCATAGTACCTCATAAACTGTAAAAGCTCAACAAATGTTTACTGCCATTTTTTAAAGTCATAAGTACAAAGATAACCAAAAGAGAAATATAACATTTTCTAACCAAAGCATTTAGTAAAATAGCAAAGAAAATACATCATTTGAACAAACACAACAAATAAAAGCCAATACATACAATGAGTATGCATAATAACCATAAGTAAATACGAATGGGCTTAAACTCATCTGAAAAAGAAATTTGGATACATTCTGTGGATCAGAAATACAGCTAAAACAAAGGTAACCAAAAAAGCTAAAAGGGGAAGGCAAATGTGCACCAGGCAAAAAAAGCTATACAAGATCAGAACCCTAATATTAGATAAGGCAGATTTCAAGCCCAAAAGCATTAAACATGACAAACATTTTAATTCAAAAAGCATTCATAACAAGGATAAAACAGTAATAGGATAAAACTGTAATGAATATCCATGTAACAAATAATAAAAGAAGCAATCTAATAAAGCAGAAACATGCCACTCTCAGTGTGAACCAGATCAAGCAGACACAAAATAAGATACAGAAAGCCTAATTAACATAATCATGAAGTAGATCTTATTATACATATCAAACTATACTGTGATAATATACTTTCTTCTGAAATACACAGAGTATTTATAAACACTGATGACACAAAGAAAGCATTATAAAGAATACATTCTAACCACAATACAATAAAACTGGATATTAATACCAAAAAACAAAAGTTTTTTTTTTTTTTTTTTTTTTAAGTAGCCTCCATGCCCAGGTGGAGCCCAATGTGGGGCTCAACTTAAAACCAACCCCTGACATCAAGACCTGAGCTGAAATCAACAGACACTCAACCACCCTGAGCCACACAGGCACACAAAAATGCCTTTTGTTTAGGAAAAAAAACATCATTTCTATGTGTTCCTCCTTTACTCTCACAATACCTGTGACACCAGAAATGTGGGGTTTTTTTCCCCACATTAGGCAATTGTCTATAACACTGAGTGAGTGTCCCATGATTCCATTCTGATACTAACCAGAGTTAGCGCAGACACCACACAGGTTAAGGGCTCAATCCTACAAGACGGCGCTGCCACTTTAGATGCCAATCACAAGTAATGAGTCCCTAGGTTATCCTGAATTTCTGTTGGACTTGTCTACAAATGCGAGATTCCTTTGACTCTTCCCCTGGATTCAATTATTTGCTAGAACAGCTCAAAAAACTCAAGGCAACAGTTATGTTTGTCAATTTATTATAAAAAGATATGCTAAAGGATAGAGATGAACAACCAAATGATAGAGGTACACAGGACAAGTTGTGGAAGTGGGGGCAGAGCTTCCATTCTCTCACCAAGGCCTCCATTCTCCCATTTACGTGTTTACCAACTTGGAGGCTCTCTGACCTCCGTAACTCTGGATTTTTATGGAGGCTTCATCTCATAAGCATTACAGATCATTAGCTCCATTTTCAGCTGCTTTCTCATCTCTGGAAAATGGGGTATAGGGCTGAAAAATCCCATGCTTTTAATCATGGCTTATTCTTTCCTTCTGGTGAACAGCTCCCATCCAGAAGCCCACCAAAGATCACCTTAGAATAAAATACACTGTTAATCTCCCAGAAAATTCCAAGGGATTCAGGAACTCTCTCAAGAACTGGGGTCAAAAACCAAGTATTAATACAAAGGATGCCCTAGTGCTCTTATTACTTAGGAAGTCACAAGAATTTCAGGACCTCTGTGCCAGGAACCCAGGACAGAGACCAATATATATATTTTTTCTATTATCTCACACCTTTCCACTTAGGTGAAACAAAAATCAAAATTACAGAATTTCTAAAAAATGATAATGAAAATACTATATATTATAACTTATGACAGAAGAAAATTCATGGTCAATTCAGAGCCTTAAAGATTTATATCAAAAATTAAAATAGATAATTAACTACCCTGCTATAAAAATCTAAGAAAACTCATAAAAGACCTCAAATAGGGGCACCTGGGTGGCTCAGTCATTAAGTATCTGCCTTCAGCTCAGGTCATGATCCTGGAGTCCTGGGATCGAGCACCACATCGGGCTCCCAGCTCCACGGGGAGTCTGCTTCTCCCTCTGGACTTCTCCCCTCTCACGCTGTCTTTCACTCACTTTCTCTCTCAAATAAATAAATAAGATCTTTAAAAATTAAAAAAAAAAGACCTCAAATAGCCAAAGCAATCTTGAAAAAGAAAAATGGGGGTGACTGGGTGGCTCAATCCATTAAACATCTGCCTTCATGTCAGGTAGTGATGCCTGGGTCCTGGGATCCAGCCCCACATTGGGCTCCCTGCTCAGCGGGGAGCTTGCTTCCCCATCTCCCTCTGCCTGCTGCTCTGCCTGCTTCTGCCCTCCTTCCCTCTCTCACTCTGTCAAATAAAGAAAGAAAATCTTAAACAAAACTGCAGGTATCATAATTCCAGACTTCAAGTTATACTACAAAGTGGTAGCAATTAAAACAGTATGGTACTGGCATAAAAGCAGACACAATGATCAATGGAATAGAAAACCCACAAATAGGGGCAGCTGGGTGGCTCAGCTGGTTAAGCGACTGCCTTTGGCTCAGGTCATGATCTCGGAGTCCTGGGATCGAGGCCTGCATCAGGCTCCCTGCTCAGCAGGAAGCCTGCTTCTCCCTCTCTCACTCCCCCTGTTTGTGTTCCCTCTCTAGCTGTGCTTCTCTCTGTCAAATAAATAAATAAAATCTTAAAAAAAAAAAGAAAGCCCACAAATAAACCTGTAATTATAAGATTAATCTTTGACAAAGAAGGAATGAATATACAATGGGAAAAAGAGAGTGTCTCCAACAAATGGTGTTGGGAAAACTGAACAGCTACATGCAAAAGAATGAAAGTGGACCAATTTCTTTCATCATATGCAAAAATAAACTCAAAATGAATTAAAGACCTAAATGTGGGGGTGCCTCGGTGGCTCAATCATTAAGCGTCTGCCGTCAGCTCAGGACATGATCCTGGAGTCCCAGGATCGGCAGGAAGCCTGCTTCTCCCTCTCTCTCTCCTCCCCCTGCTTGTGTTCCTTCTCTAGCTGTGTTTCTGTCAAAGAAATAAATAAAATCTTTAAAAAAAAAAAAACAACTAAATGTGAGACCTGAAATCATAAAAATCCTTGATGAGAACATAGGCAGTAATTTCTCTAACATCAGCCATGGCAGTATTTTTCTAGATACATCTTCTGAGGCAAGAGAAGTAAAAGCAAAAATAAACTACTGGGTCAAAATCAAAATAAAAATTTCTGCAGAGGAAAGAAAACAATCAACAAAACTAAAATGCAACCTACTGAATGGGAGAGATATTTGCAAAAGACACATTCAATCAAGGGTTAGTATCCAAAGTATTTAAAAAGCAGATACAACTCAACACCCAAAAAACAAATAACCCAATTTAGAAATGGGCAAAAGACATGAACAGACATTTTCCCAAGACATCCAGATATCTAAAAGACACATGAAAAGATGCTCAAGAAAAGAAAAAAGAACAAAAAAAAAAAAAGAAAAAGAAAAAAACAAAAGATGCTCAACATCACCCAACATCAGCAAAATGCAAATCAAAACCACAATGGGGTATCACCTACACCTGCCAGAATAGCTAAAATCAAAAACACAGGAAAGAAATGGTAAGGATGTGCAGAAAAGGGAACCCTCTTGCACTGCTGGTGGGAACACAAGCTGGTGCAGCCACTGTGGAAAACAGTATGGTGGTTCCTCACAAAATTAAAAATAGAACTACTCTACAATCCAGGAATCACACTGATGGACATTTACTGCAAAAATACAAAAACACTAATTCAAAGGGATACATGCACTCCTATATTTACAGCAGCATGATTTACGATAGCCAAACTATGGAAGCAGCCCATATGTCCATCCATAAATGAACAGATAAACACACAATGGAATATTATCCAGCCATAAAAATGAATGAAATCTCAACATTGCAACAACATGGTTAGATAGTATAATGCTAAGTGAAATAAGTAAAATACTTATTTGTATTTGAAAGAAAGACAAATACATATAATCTCACTCATATATGGAATTGAAAAGACAAATGAGCAAGGCGGGGGAAGAGAGAAACAAACCAAGAAACAGAGAAACAGATTCTTAACTATAGAGAAAAACGGATGATTATCAGAGGGGAGACAGGTGGGGAAATGGGTAAGGAAATAGGTGACAGGGATTAAAGAGTACACGTGATGAAAATTAAAAAAAAATAAAAATCTAGGAAAACAACAAAATAAATCAGAAGCACAGGGAAAGAAATGAAAATAAAACCAGGAATTAATGAAGTACAAAATAAAATCCAATATCTCTTCCTGATTAGGAGTTAATAAAGAATAAAGAGAAATAGAAAATAAATAGGAATTGATGGATATTTTCTTTCTAGAGGAGAGGGTAAACTTATTCACATTTATTGATACAATTGTTATGTCTGATCTAAATTTTTTCATATTTTCCTCTACTGTAATTTCTGCATATATTATATTTGACTGTGTTCCTCTATATGGTCTGTCCTTTCTTGTAAAAAAATTTCTTTGGGTATAAAGAAGATGTGATATATTATATATATACACACATATACATATATATAATATTCAGTCATAAAAATGAAATCTTGCCTTTTTCAACAACATGGATGGAGCTATAGAGTATAATGCTAAGTAAAATAAGTTAGAGAAATACAAATACCATATGATCTCGCTCGTATGTGGAATTTAAGAAACAAATGAGCAAAGGAAAAAAGAGAAAGAGACAAACCAAAAAACAGACTCTAACTATAGAGAATAAACTGATGGTTACCAGAGGGGAGGAGAGTGGGGGGATGGATGAAATAGGGGATGCGGATTGAGAGCATACTTGTCATGATGAACACTATGTGTAGAATTGGCGAAACACTATTGTAGACCTGAAACTAATGTAACACTGTATCTTAACTATACTGTAATTAAAATAAAAAAACTTTAAAAGCCCCTGTTCAATCATTTTTAAATGGCATCCTTTAATTCCCACTTATTACCTACACAGTAATCAGTAGTTTTCTGCTTTCCATTCTCTCTCTCTTTTTTCCTTTTCTTCAGTTGTATTCTTTCTACCTCTATATGATTTTACATTATTCTTCTATCCACATGTGACAGAGTTATATTTCATCAATTTAGCTAAAGTGCAACTGTTTTCCAGTATTCTATTCCCTGCCTAGTTCTTACCCTCTACCGTAAGAGATATTCTGTGAGTGAACTGGAAGGTGCAAAGGCAGCAGCAGCCATATTCTCTTTTGCTTGGAAGACTGGTGCAGGGCACCACATGCTACTGCATTTCACACACTCTGTAGCTTATCTGCTATCTCACTTTGCTGGCTGGCTGGTTGTGGGATAGCAGCTAAGCCCGCCACAACGGTACCACAGCTCCTGCCAGATCTCCGCCCTCAGCTTCTCCAGTTTCTCCAGCTCCTGGGTCCGATCACCTCACTACTTAGGCTGGAAGTTTGCATGGGTTGCAGTTCATGCCTGCAGGTGACAGTTTGCTTTTGCTCTCCCTTATTTTATTTACATCTTTCCTTTTCAACTGCCTGAGCAGCTGACTTTAAATTGAGGCACCAGCCACACAAGAAACAGTCATATGTAGACTAGATAAGCAGCTCCCGCAACTATATAAGGTCAAGTGCCTATAATAAAATCTTTATTTCTCATCATGAATACACATATGAAATCATCAGCCACACCCATCTGGTAGTTTCCTTGTCCCCCCTGGTTAGCAGAAGCCATCTATCTCCCAAGTAGATTCCTCAGAAAGTAGGCTTACAGGTGCATCTATTCACAGGTGATTCTCTGAATTCTTGAACATTCAAAACTGTTTTTGTATAATCCTGATTGACTCTTGAAGGCTAGCTGGTTAGCTATGATATCCTTGGTTTGTAATTCCTCTATATAAGATTCTTAAAAATATACTGTTGCTTTGCTTTGTAAAGTCTGTTTGTGTAAAGTCTATCCAACTTACATGGTTCTCAAAGTCATCATTTTTCCTTGAGGTCCTGAAGATATTTTTTTTTTTTAAAGATTTTATTTATTTATTTGACAGAGAGAAATACAGCCAGAGAGGGAACACAAGCAGGGGGAGTGAGAGAGGGAGAAGCAGGCTTCCCGCTGAGCAGGGAGCCCGATGTGGGACTCGATCCCGGGTCTCTAGGATCATGACCTGAGCCGAAGGCAGTTGCCCAACCAACTGAGCCACCCAGGCGCCCCAAGGTCCTGAAGATATTTTTTAAACATCTTTAATGTATAATGGTTTAAAATAGGAAACTTTGCAGACTGTTATTCAGTGTCAGTTTTCCCCGGTATCTGGTAGTATCTTTCAATATGTAGATTCAAGGTTTCTTTTATTTTCAGAGCATTTTTTGATTCTAATTTTACATATTAGTTTTGGCCAGTTGTTCTGATTTTTGTCTTTAGTCTTCAAGCAGTCTCATGTTTGATCTCTTCTGCCTGTCTTTCTATTCAGTCATTTCCTCTGTTTTTACTTTTTTTTCTAAAGTTTATTTTCATTTTGAGTTTGTTTACCCACTGCTTTACTTCAGCATCCCCTCATTCATTTTTATATGAATTTATTGCCCCTTAGGCACCTTGTAATTTAGTCTTTATTTCTAACATAATTCTGATCTTTTTCTTATTCCTTCTCTGAGTTCAAGCACCACTCATTTCTTACACCTTTGGCGGGGAGGGCAGCATTTCCATTCTTAGTTTTTGAATTTCTGATTCAAGATCCTTTTTCATTATTCCTAAATGTGTTTGAGGATCGAACTAGCTATCTATAATTCAGTATGGATTGTGTTACAGTTTTTGTCAAGTTTTTTTTTTTAATCTTTTTTTTTTTTTTTTAAGATTTTATTTATTTGACAGAGAGAAACACAGCCAGAGAGGGAACACAAACAGGGGGAGTGAGAGAGGGAGAAGCAGGCTTCCTGCTGAGCAGGGAGCCCAATGTGGGACTCGATCAGCGGTCTCTGGGATCATGACCTGAGCCGAAGGCAGTTGCTTAACCAACTGAGCCACCCAGGGGCCCCAGTTTTTGTCAAGTTTTTGATCATTTTTAAGTAAGAACGTTCATCAGCATTTCAACTCTGAATCACATTTTCAGCTTTTTACTGTTTTATATGGATGTGATCTGCTTATTAATAGTCCCATCCATTTTGTGATTGAGGGTGTGCTTTTCCAATAGTTCCCTTTTTCTGTGCAGTTTCATTTTTAGATAGCATTGTCAGAAGGAGGGATTGATATGTATTTTCTTTTTTTTTTTTTCCTACAAGATCCTTAACTTTTCCCTCTGATTTAAATATTTTAAGTAGACTATCTTCAAGGGAAACTATACCTCTGTATCCGATTCCCTCCAAAAAACAATGCTTCTCTCAGGCTTCTGTTCTTAGTCCCACACTCTTTGAAGAGCTACTGTTATGATCTGAAACTGTGCTTGGTGTTTTGCACTTAGTGTTGGAGTTTCTCTTTCTACTGGTAAGGGGGTCACTCAAGTCTTGCCTAAGACCTGTGAGCCACTCTCCTTTTGTTCATGGAAACTTTTAAGCCTCTTCCATTCCTGTTCCAACACCTGCAGGCTTGCAGGAAGAGGACCTTTAATAGAATTCAGTTTATTTCTCAATTTATAGGTAATTTGAATGCCATGATAGTCTGTCTAATATTGCTGAATGAATGATCAAGTGTGGTCTTAGTTACTCTTTTTGTTTTTATATTTGAGGAAGAGGAAAAGATAAATGAGGAGTTTCAAAATCAGGTGGCCTTCCTTCTCCTCCAAACCCAGAAATAGGAGAGATAGTTTCCTGTTTTTAACATCAGTTATACTGAGATATAATTTATTTAAGGTAAATTTTGTTCCTCAATACTATGTTAAAGGATTAAATAAATATAATTAAATCCTAAAACCAGCCTCTTACTTAATAGAGAAAATGAAAGTATTTCCAATAAGATAAAGACAAGGCAAAGGTTCCCACTGTCTCTACTACTACTAAATAATGAATTGGGAGGGGGTTTTTAGCCAACAAAATTAGATAAGAGAAATCAATTACAGAAATAAGATTTGGAAAATTTATTTGAAGATAATATAGCATGTTAGGGAAACCAAAGAGAAACAATTATAATACCAAACCAAGCAATAAAAGATTCAGGAAACAGAATATAAAATTAAGATAAAAATCAATAGCTTTTATATACCTATACAATAGCCAATTAGAGTATATAATGGTAGACGAAACCCCACTTACAACAAATTGCCACAAACAAATGAAAAAATTTCCAACCACATTCTTTTGGGACTTCATCAAAATTAAAAGCTTCTGTACAGCAAAGGAAACAGTCAACAAAACAAAGAGGCAACCCACGGAATGGGAGAGGATATTTGCAAATGACACTATAGACAAAGGGCTGATATCCAAGATCTATAAAGAACTACTCAAACTCGACATCCAAAAAGAAGATGAACACATCAAAAAATGGGCAGGAGACATGAAGACACATTCTAAAATGCAATTTAAAACTACATCAAGAGGGACCTGGCTGGCTCAGTCAGAAGAGCATGCAACTCTTGATCTTAGGATAAGTTTGAGTCCCATGTTGAGTGTAGCGTTTACTTGAAAAAATAGATAAAACTACACCAAGATACCACTCTCACCTATTAAGTCAGTAAAAATTTAAAAACATGTCAATACATTTTACTGGGGCAGCAGCAGGGAAAGAAGCACCTTACACCCTCTTGGCAGGAACACAAACTAGTACAGCCATCCTGGTGCTGAATATGGTAATACCCAACAAAACTACACCACATGCATTTAACTTTGACCCAGCAGTCTCCCTTCTAGGAACTTACCCTTAAGATATGCCACCAGCAATATAAAAACATTTGCAAAGTTATTTACTGTTTGTAACTGCTAAATATTGAAAACAACCTAAAGGCTGCTACACAGGATAGGACAATGACTGAATTATTTATTATTATAAATTACAACACACACACATACACAAAATGGGGCAGTACATATGACCAAAAATAATCAGGAAGTTCTCTATATGGAGTGGCTACCAGGATACACTGATACATTAAAAAAGCAAAATGCACAAAAACACCTTAGAGTAGGTTACCATTAGTACAAAAAGAGAAAATAGAAAGAATGGAAGAATGGGATGGAAAGAATGCGGAGACAGACAGGTAGAAGAGATGGGTAGGTGGAACTATACTTTCCATATAGTTCTGACTTTCAGGACCATATTTAAATTTTATATCCTCAAAAATACACAAAATCAACTAAAAATACAAACAAACAAATCAATCTAACTGTACTTCAAATGAATAACATAACCTCATGGGGAGTGGGGAGGACTAGTCTAGGTAAGTTCTGAATTAGCTGAGAAGGACTAGAAGCAAAGATACCCCAGTAGCAATGAGCATACGTAGCGTCCCGATCTTGGTTTCTCAAAACCATTCCCAATATTCAATACTAAAAGGAATCAGAGCTCCCTAGAGAAATGGCTGATTCAGGGAAGGGGCTGGGAAAATACAAGAGGAACCTTTAAATATTCTGTTGTGACAAGTAAGGAAGTACTCAAAGAATGATAAGGGCATGTCAAAACGACAGAGGTGATAGCCTGAAGAGGATTCCATTAATCAAACAGGGATAATATGAACATCAAAATACTGATGGTGATGACTATAACCCAACAAATTAAAGAAGAATTCAGGAGTCAAACTGCTACATATTTTACATGGGTAACATACACATATACAATATATATACAGCATTATATTACACCAAAATAGACAAACATATATTCCTTCTGACAAATATACACAACTGTTCTTGGAAGAAGGGAAGATTAGGGGGAGATGGGAACCCCAGAAGGTATTAACTAGGTAAGGAGCATAAGGAAGGAGATTCACGGAGAAAAAAGAACACACATAAAACAGAGTGCATGAAAGATAGAAGAGATTGAAGAGGGTAAGTTACTAAGCACAGAGAATGAAGGGGAGCATGGGACAAAATGAGAAAAAGCCTATAGATATTATCAAACTTATAAGTCACTTCAAGGGTATTTTAGATTGTTATCCCTAAGAGCAATGGAAGTCATATGGAGAATGAAGTCCAAGTCTCAAAGATAATTTAAACTAAACTCATGACCACCTTTTCCCTCCAAAGCTGTCCTTTCTATAGTGTGTCAATTCACTGAATGGCACCAGCATCTGTCCAATCATACAAGCCCAAAACCTACCTAGGATGTCTCTGTAATAACCAAAGAGCCCTCTCTCATCATCCATATTTAATCCATGACCAAATCCTATTAATCTTATCCCCCTATAACTAGTTTCAAGCTATTATCATGTCACACAGGGAGCACAATAGCTTTGTCACAGACCTCTCACATCTTTTCCTGAACACTAATTAGTTACCCATCCAGGAGTGGGACTAATCTTTAAAGAAACACAAATCTCATCATGTCACCCTCTTCTGGAAAATCTCTCATTGTCCTTTGTATAAAAACCAAATCTCATCTCCCCAGTATATTTTCTACTTCTTCTTCCCTCCCCTCAGGGTGTTATAGCGACCTGGCCTTCTTTCTGTTCTTCCAGAGTATCATTATTTCTCTTGCTTTGATGCCTTACCTAACACACAATGCTCCATGAGCTTGGAATGTTCCTCACCCAGTAAAGCCACACTTTTCTTCTAGATCTCAAGCTCAGTTTTTACTTTTAAGCTGTAAATTCCTCCAAATTAAACTCCATTATTTATTTTCACAGCACCCTACAATTCTCCTTAGCACGAATCAAAAAATTATGAAGTTATTTGTGAGTATGTGATTATAAGTCTTGCCCTTGTTAACAAGACTATAATTCCTATTATTTAGGTATCATGCATGTTTTATTATTCACTAACACAGTGCTTAGTACATATTAGGAAATAAAACGATGAACAGATGGGACATGAACACTGAAGAAATGTACATATTCATACAATATATAAATCATATCATATTGTCTAAATAGAATATCTATATTAATCTACAAAGAAAACTGCTAAGTAATGATGCCTCAAATTTTCTGTGTCAATACTTTAAAGTACAAAAAAATTTTTTTTTGCTTTTTCTGTTAATCTTACACAATAAAAAACAAAATGTAAGATTCTTCACTTTATGACTCTTTTGCCAGCACAGGGATCAAAACCCCTCCATTAAAATAAAATATGGAAGGAAAGGAAGGGAGAGGGAAATGGAGAAGGGAAGAGAAGGAGGGAGGAGGGAAGGAGAAACCACATAAAAAGTGTAACTGCTTCTAAAATATTGATAATAAAATAATAACTTCAAAAAATTATTTTAAAAGCTTCAAAGGTCTTATTTTTCAGAGATATATAGAACTGTATTAGATTATAACTGTATATAGGAATATATATAACATTGTTATATATATAATATATACTAGAAAGCACAGTTGAATCACAAACACTGTAATAATCTAGTCAAATGCAAGGACTGAAAACAGTTGAGTTTTACATGTTATGAAATTGTAAAGGGAGCCACTCTGAGATCTAAATGACAAGGATGACACTTTACTAGGCAAGAAAGGATAAGGGTATTCCAAGCAGAGTGAACACTAAGTGTCAGGGCCTTAAAGCAAAAACCATGACACTGAGGCACTAAGGGCAGGCCAGGGAGGCTAGAACACCCTGAAGGAGGAGGAATAGGGTGTGGACAGGTAGGATTTTAGGTTTCATATTACAAGCAATGGAAACATGCAAAGGCCAAAAGCACTGAACACAAAAGCACAAAGCTGAAACAAATTTGAATTTTTTTTTTAGAATTTAAAAAACTGACATTGCCCTGTATCTCTTCTGAAACACCCTAGAAGTCTGCCATAAATTGACCAATATTTCCATCATACTTCATCTATTTAAAAACAAATATATGGACTGCTGCAAAGAGAAAATATGAAATGTGTACAGATTAAGAGTTAACATCGCATGCCTGACTGGTATTCTTTCGAAGGCCTGCTCATGATGCTGGCCCTTGCCAGGATTTCAGGAGGGTTCCTGCCATTCCCAGAACGGGTAAGAGTGGCTTGCTATGCCTAAACTGGTTGCACAAATAATATGGTTTATGCTGAACACTCACTTTCTTTCTGGGACCCTAAGATTTTCCTACAGAAAACTCCCCCAGGAGCTGCCTATTTGGCCAGTCCCCAATAAAAACCTTGATTGCTGAGTCTCTAATGAGAGCCCCTGGTAACATCTTAAATGTGCTATAACAACTCCCTCCTGGAGAATTAAGTTGTCTTGTATGACGCCATTAAGAGAAGAGGAAGCCTGTGTTTTGTCTCCTCCATACTTAGCCTCATTGAAGGACCTCTACCCCTTGCTGCTTTCACTTTGGATCCCTTAGCTGTAATAAATTATAGCTGTGAGTCCTCCTAAAGAATTATGGAACCTGGGGATGGTACTGAGAACCCTGACACACCACCAAATTATATATGGAGTCACTGAAAGGTTTAGTTTCATTGTAAAATCAGAACTCCATTCTTCTAATTTTTAATAAAGTATAAAATAGAAAATAGCACCTACTCCATAGAATACCAGCATTTACCCAGTAGTATCCCAGCATTTAGGATAAGTCTGATTTAATTATGCATTAACATATACCTAGCAGCCACAGTTTAAAATACGTCAAGTGTTCCTAACATATTTTTTTATGAAACAAGAATACTTTTCAGTAATAGCCATTGTGCTACATTTGGGCATTACATAATAACATACCATTAATGCATCTAGCATAAAAAATGTTATAAATTCTCAAGTAGAAATAGAAAAAAAACCAAAATGTGAGCTACCTATCAGTTTAATGTAAACATGTGCTAAATCATTATGAATTAATAACAAGCTTTGGGCACAGCTACCGTCTTAAATGACTGAAGATCAGAACCATTCATTACTATTAAATATATTTTTACTTTAGACTCTGGCATTTACAGTGTCTCATGCTATTGTGAAAATGATACTGGTCACCACTACAAACTTGATTTTTAAAAGCTGTTTTATAGAGAAAGGAGAGTGGGTATTAATTTGGACCCTTTTCAGGCTGTTTTTGCATTAATAAGCACTTCCTCACTTAGCTAAGCATTTCTGGCTTACTGATGAAATGAACTGAATATTCCATGGAATTTAAAATAGGCTGTTGAATGTCACTTCAAGAACTATTAGCATTGCTGCAAATATGTTCAGAAACATAGTAGATAATGATGAAACAAGACACATCACTGTAAGAAAGCAAATTAATTTAGTGACAGCTTATTGAACTTTCATGTGAAAATCTTTGGGTACACCTGCTTTTGTGAATATGAACTGAAAGTATATTTTGAGCAATAAAACATACTTTGAAGTTACCAGCGTTTTCATAAAGTAGCATATTACTGAAGTAATTTTTCTTTGAAATTACAGTGTTAGGATCACTTCAAGTATCTTCTCCGAAGTGTATGTAAAAATAGTTTATATTTTGTGTCACAATGTGCTATAAAAATGATCCTTTCAATAAATCAATAAAGAGCTTATAAGGACCCATTCCAAGAAGTTCTTGAATTTGCTTTAGGTGTCGGATAATCAATTAAGTTAACCAAATACAGTCTTTTATGAATTATCTGGGGTATGGAGACAGTTAATTTTGGAATTCTTTGTTTTTTTTTTTTTTTTAATTTGACAGAGAGAGAGAGATCACAAGTAGGCAGGGAGGCAGGCAGGAAAGAGAGGAGGAAGCAGGCTCCCCGCTGAGCAGAGAGCCCATGAGGCTGGATTCCAAGACCCTGAGATCATGACCTGAGCCGAAGGCAGAGGCTTTAACCCACTGAGCCACCCAGGCGCCCTAATTTTGGAATTCTTAACCCAGTCTTTCATCCTCCTCTTAAACAAACAAACAGGGATGCCTGTGTGGCTCAGTCAGTTAAGTGTCTGTCTTTGGCTCAGGTCATGATCCCAGGGTCCTGGAATTGAGCCCCACAGCCGGCTCCCTACTCAGCGGGGAGACTGCTTCCCCTCTGCTCCCCCTGCTTGTGTGCACATATGCTTTCTTTCTTTCTATCTCTCTGGCAAATAATAAAATCTTTTAAAAAAATAAATCAAAAACAACCTTAAATATCTCTATCTTCAGTGGAAGACAAAGGCTAAGCTAGTAAGAATGTTATAGTAACAAAATTTTTCACAACTGGTCCGAACCTAACTCACCTTCCTCTCGTCTCATCTTTCCCAGAAGTCCCCACAATCCTGCCACGCTGAACTACTGACCTCTCCCCAAGCAGCCTACTCTCCCATGCTTCCCTGCTTATCTACTTGTCACTTCCTCAGCCAGCTCTGTCCCGCTCCCTTTTCATTTTCAGCTATACTCCTGCTTATTTCTCAAGTTCTAGCTTAACTTGAGAACTTCTGTGAAATCTTTTCCAGTGCTTCTAGGCAAAGTGAATTACTCTTTTCCTCAGGTTCCCTGATGCTTTTTACTCAGTTCTGTTACATATTCCCTCAGCAGCTAGCAGAGCACCCTGCATGTTCAGTAAAAACACTTACTTACATGAGCTTGACCAAGACACACAGGGATCCAAAACTAGCAGCTGAGATACTCTTATTTCTTAAATCAATACAGATAAATTTTTGAAAACACGAGTTAGCTACCAGAATACTAGAGTTCTTCGTAAATCTCACTGACTAGCAATTTTAAGATGCAATGTATTATAATTTATAAGCATCTGAGGTTTCACTTGCACTGAAGATTTTAACCTATCGCTCCTGTTTTAAAACACTCCTTTTTTTAAAACTAAGTTATCTTTCAATTCTGTACTATATTCTCATTTTTACTCTAAAAGCAGTGACCCTCTCTCTTTTTTATCACTCCATCTGTGGAGCTTCAATTAATTTAAGCCTAATTAAATCAAACCTTTAGTTGCATTCACCCCACATGCTCTTTTTTTCAGAAAAAAGTAAATAAGAGAAAAGAGATCTGAAAAAATTTCAAAGTTCTAAAGCAAATACTAAGTATAATCTCTTACATCTTCAGAATTTGTAATACCATAAAAGAGGATTTCCTAGTGTGCTTTGGAAAACATTAACCTTTATAAATCATTTTTTAATAAAGCAGGGTCAAAGAAAAAGTATCTGCTATAATATTTGGCATTCCACTGTAGTTCATGTCATCTGAAATTAAAGGAAGTCTAATCACATTTCCTAATAAGAACTTGAAACCTTTATATCTCAGTGAGAAGAGTGTAAGATTGGAGTCACAAGTTTCATTTTCTCATAGGACAAATTTAGGTAAGTCTAAATATACAAAATGAACTTTTAAAAATACTTGATCATAAAACAGTAAATCATGTTTTTAAGCTTAGAGGAAAAAAAAATATACTACATGCTAGTTCTTTAGGAAGGCAAACCATTATCACTAAGCTCAACTCTTCATGAGAAGGTACATGGAGTCCTTAAATCACAGATTAAAAATTACTTTTAGAATCATTGAAGTCTTGCCAAATATTCATTTTCCTATGAGCAAATGAGTCAGCTACTCCTCCAGTGCCTATGCCAGGACAGTCTGTTAGAAACCAATTAAAGGGCAGATACCTTTATCCGAGTATGTGTGTTCTAATGCATGAAGATCAGGCAATAGGTGAATACAGTTTATGCAGCAGTAGGTGAAGAAATCAAGGATGACTACTTTTCCACACAGATCCTTGTAGACAGAAATAGGCTCTTCTGTGTTCAGCCATTCTAATCCTGAAATTGACACAAAACAGATTATCATGCTTTAAGATAAGGCAGAGATAACTTATCTCACACTTTCCATTAAAATGTAAACCATTTTATTTCTAAGGAAGGGATGAGAGGGTCCGGTGAGGTGGGAAAGATCCTATTATGGGGCAGTATGCAAATATAGTGAGAAAAAGCTACTAAATTTCAGAAATAGAATAGTCTGTGTGTGAACGAAAACAAGACCAACAGATTTAGGTAAAAATGAGAGTAAACACCAAATATTAAAGAGGATCTAAGTACATAATCAGGTTCAAATGAGCTTCTGAGAATGAAGCAATCTTAACAGCAAGACAGGAGCAAAGTGTTAAAATTCAAATTCAAAAAGTGGCAAAGTGTTAAAATATAAACATACAAAATACCTACGCCAATTTCATGAGAACTAAAGTGCTCTGGATTTGAACCAGACCTTAAATACAAAATATTTTAAGTGCAAAATTAAGCAAAATACACTATTATAAATTTCATGGAAGCAACATTAATATTAAAGAACATGTTCCCTTCCCTCCAAAGGAAAATGGCATCTCATTAATCTGTACTTTTATAAATCAAAATTTATAATTATTTAAGCATGACTTACAATTTTAACCATGCACTATAAAGACTTTGTGAATACTAAACATACATCTCTACCTAACCAATTTAGAAAAACAAAGATGATGAGCTTATTGTTTGTAAGTAAATGCAGACACTAACACTATTAACTACATCTTGAAGCAGGTATTCAGAAATATTTTCTAGAAACTGAAAGCCAAAACTGGGTAGAATTCAGTGAATAATAACAGCTAATGACTAAGAACAGCAACTGGAGCTATTCAATTAAAACAAAATTCTAAAAAATAAATAAATAAGTAAATAAGTTACTTGTAAATCAAACTAGCCTTTCTGCCTTAATTAGTCCAATCCTGTGAGGTTTTAGGGCACAGTAAGCTCTTAATTATACGTTTTAATAAAGTGTTAATTTTATATGATTACTTAATCTGGTACACAACTTCAAATTTAGGTATGTTTCACATCTTAATTGCAAAATATTTATGAATCTGTCTTTTAAATTTATATTCTGTAACTACTCAAGTGACTTAGATTGGAGAGTAAAGAAAGTATTATTACATGTTAGTTATTGTGCTTACCAGGCTTAATAATAAAAACAAATTTTATGATAACAATAATTACAATGAATATAATTTTAAAAAAATCAATATTCATTGAGCTGTCCTACAAACTAGGAACTTTAGATAGATTACCTTTAATCCCATAATCAACCTGAAAGCTAAACACTGGTTCTACTTTATGAGGGAGTAAAGTAAGTTTTGGAGAAATCAAGTAACTTTCTCAAAGTCATGCAACTAACAAACGAAATAACTAGGATTTAATCCCAGATCTGTGCGAATCCATCCGTTACACCACAGTTTCCCACAAACCCATTTCTCTTAAGAAATGAACAAAGCATACTTTTTCTGAGATAGTTATCTTTGTGACTTCTTGATTATAGCTTACTGATAAAGAAACCAAGAAAAACTGTTATCTGGTATTCTGAGCTCAATAATCAGATCCTGTGGAAAATTTGACTATGTCACATTTGAAGCCCGAATATTTTGTTGTATTATTTATGAGTCAGTAAGGTCAAATCTCACAGTAATAAAATACACCCACTGTAAACATACACAGGACTAGAAAATAAAAACACTAGCCCAAAACCTGGTGGGCAGCCTGCTTGTTTATGACAAGCATAAACATATACAATGTAACTAACTTCTTACAAAATTTTTTAAAAATACATATCTCTTAAAGCTCGTTTGCTGGGAGAAGCAGTCATGCACCTCATAATATTTTGAATTCAGTATAGGATTAGTAATGGAAAAAACAGACATTTCTGAAGGTGGGAGCAAAAGGCTTGGAAAGACATGTAAGACTCTGGTGTCAAAGGCAAGGTTCTGATGCATCTCCCATGCGATACCGAACCCTGCCATATCCAACCAATTAACTATACATGTGCTTTCAGTGCCACGCCAGGAGACACGCCAACACCAACAAAACAATGCCAGTCTCAACCAAAGAAAGGAAAGTACGGTTTCATTTATCATAGCAAGATGTGTTTCCTAACTAGCACTACTGGGAATATCCGTTTCCTGGTGTCCCAAACCCTCACAGAGGTGGGGTTCAAACCCTGGACATAGGCCGTAATTGATTCAGATTTTAAAAATTACAAATTTCAAGACTTTGAAAAACGAAGTGTGGCACAGCTAAGACTCCTGCCAATCTGGGGTCTGCATAATCCGGTTCCAGCAGTTATTAGTTGTGAAGCCTTGAGGAAATTCGTTAGCTGTCTTGTGGCTCAGTTGCCTCAACTATAAAATAGGTCTTTAAGAAGTCCCAATGAGTTGCAGAGAGGACTCACTAAAATAGTGCCCCGGTATGTTTACAATTGTGTGTGGCACAGAAGTGATCAAGAGATGTTAGCATCAGGCGCGGAGGATGACAATGACGATGCTGGGCAACCAGACGGAAAGGAGAGGGTGGGCATGGCCATTTTAATCCTTGCCCACCGGGGCCACTAAACATTCATGGAATGTCTGCTTAGTTAACACAAGGCTCCGAAGGGGCTGGGGTACAAAGGCGAATGTGCACGTCTCCGCGCTCCAGCAAACCACCTTTTTCCGCCGCTCGGGGACCCGGGGAAGCCTCAGAGTTGGCCAAACGCCAGGGCGCGGTCGCACAACCCCGCCTCGCCCCCCGGCTTCAGGGGAGGGCGCCATCCCCGAGAAAGGGGAGGTTCCGGGAGGGGTCCCCACCCCGAAGCCTGCCTCTCACCTTCCGGAAACTCGGGAACTGACAAGTCCTGCTCCCAGCCATCCACCTTCTGCACATACTGGTAGACTAGGCTGTCCTTCTCCTCCTGGGTGACGGCGTCGAGCAAGGCGTACTCCAGCGAGGTCTGCGCCGGGAGCAGGCCCGCGAGGCTGCAGCCCCGGGCTCCGGGAGCCGCCATGTTCTCTCCGGACAGTCCAGAGGCGGCCGCCGGGCCCGCCGGAGGGTCTCGAGTAGGGAGAGAGGAAGCGCTTCCTGTCCTTTGGTTTCAAAACGGCACATTCACCTCACTCGTCACCGGCCCCCATTCCACGTAAACGACACCTTTTTCTTTTGTAATCATGTATTGAATGCTAAGGTACAAACTCTCGGAATTCCCGGGCCCGTAATTGAGCCACCGGCCCAAACCACCCCGCCCCTTCCAGAGCGTCCCGGCGCAACTGAGCCTGGACATTCAGAGCGCCAGATTCAGCACGGGGAAAGTCTTTGGGTCCGCGCTCCAGAAGCTCTGAGAACCATTCTCTCTACACTTCACTTTGGAAATTAGCGGGTTTTGGTACAAAAATGAGATAAAATAATATAAATCAGTAGGACCTAAAAGGACACAAACTTTTTCAAAGTCCCGCCCTTAGACCCGGTCAGCCGATTCGACACAGCACTGGCGAGGGGAAGTTGTTCCCGCCAAGACACCAGAGGTAAAGCTGGTAGGGATAGCCTCGTGGGATGCGTTTTTCTTTAAGTTGGGAGTGACTGGCAGTGGCTTTGGCTTATAGACAAATGCAGTATTTTGTCGCCCCGCAGTGCTGAAAGTGCGAGCGCGAACAGATTGTCAGCGGAGCTGGGGGAGGAGGGGCGCCGAAGGGAGCGGACGCAGCTGGAGCTACTCCCAGGGGTGTGCGGGTGGCAGGTGGGCTGCGGCGAGCATCCAGGTGGGTTGAGCCTCCGACTTCAGAAGTGGAGGGCTGTGATAGCTTTTATGGAACCGGCCGTGCTCGCAGCTTACTCCCTCCCTGCCCTGGAAGGGGTAAGGCCTCACTCACTGCCATTTGGCCTTGCAGCCTCGGGAGTTCAAAGAGAAGACAGAGCAGGTGGGGGAGGCATCAGGCAGGTGAACCTTGGTTTTGAGGCTGGTGGAGAGAGGGCTGACCACCGCTGGGGCAGACAGCTTCTGCAGTGGAGCTAGGAGTGTGGGTGGCCTCAATGCAGGCACAACTTCACATATTTGAATTTTGTTTGTTCCTTGTGCAGTGTTTGTTCATTGCTGCTGGAAGAAGATACTGGACTGACCCAGAAAACCGAAGTGGTTGAATATCCAAGAGTCAAGGATAAGGGCAATTACTAACCCCTTTCCCCAAATCACACACTTCTTTGATTATGGTGGGATTATGGTTGTACTAGCAAGCTGAGAGCCATTTAATGTGCGGAAACCCTGCTAAGCCAATTGCCCAGAGACTGGTTTAGTTTGTGAATAATTTGGACAATTGTTCAGTTGAAAGGGAACTGACAGGAGCTTTATAACAATTTTACAAAGTTTAAGATTAAGCTGTTGGGCCTATATTTCCTATTAGTGTTTAATTTTCAGAGTATTACTGATTCTTATTTTTGTGAATCAAGTCCTTGGAGAGGCCAACACAGGGGAATGAAATAATGGCCACAATGGGAAAATTCTCAGATGCTACCCCTGTGGTAGGCTCTCTTAATTTTATTGTGGTATAAATGGAATAGCAGTTGTTCTCAGGTATAAGGTTTGTACTTTGCCAATATAGTTATTACCAAAGTTTTAGATTCCCATCAAATTAGTGGGGGTTTTGTTCCTTTTTTTCTCAGCAGAATATTTCCATTTAAAATTTTTGCAACAAGAAATAGATTCTCTATTTACTTAAAAATCATTTTGCCATGTTAGAAGATGCTTTTTTGGAAGAAGACATCTGGGAATACAAATCTAAAAGAAAACCAAAACCCGTACATACAAATAATTGCTGTGAGAATACTCCAAAATCTGTTGAAAAAGCAACAGATGGAAAATACCAGTCAAAACGAAACAGAAATAAAAAAAGAACTGCAGAAGCTAAAGAGAAGACAAAGGACTCTGAAATATGCTTCGGAGAAACAGATAGTCAGAATTCCGTAGCTTCTAGTCAGAATTCTAGTTGTGGAGATGGCATTCACCAGTCCCAAGACAAGGAGACAACTCCAGGAAAGCATTGTAGGACTCGCAAAAACAAACAAGTATCTCCAAAGATACGTCCAGTTTATGATGGATACTGCCCGAACTGCCAGATGCCTTTTTCCTCGTTGCTAGGTCAGACACCTCGATGGCATGTTTTTGAGTGTTTGGATTCTCCACCAGTGTCTGAAACAGGTAAGATGACAAAAAGGGAATAGTCTTTCAGTAGTCTAAAAAACCTGCATTCGGCCAGACAAATCAATCCGATGGAACAAGCAAGGCAAGCAGTAAAGTGAAAGGGAGACTAGACACTAAAGTATAAATGACTTATCTTAGAAGGAAACAAGGAAACTCTTCCTGAGAAGGGTAGAGATCATAGTCAATGATATAATTGTAAAGAATGTTGCAAACTTGAAAACAATTGAAATGCATTTTATTATTTCATAGAAGTTCCTAAACATCTCAGTGGTTTTTCATAAATGTTAATTGAGCACAGACTATGCTTTCATTCTGTTGACTTGACTCTCACAATGATTGCAGAAGGTAGGTGGTATTGACCTTTTACAGATGAGCATTCTTTAAAGTTTGTTATCTTTTGTGAAACAGATTTAGAGAATTATGCATATAGTCGAGTCTTCTAAATGTTGAATTTAGCATGCTATTGTACAGGAAGAAGATCTGGGAAGGAGTCTTAGATTTTTAAGATTTGAATTAAAAATGTGCCAAATGATAACTGCAGTAGTGTTATGCTTTTATTATCCTTTAAGATATATAGTGTCTTGCTGAACATGTAGGTAGTCCTACTTGGGAGTACATGAAGAATGGGTTGTTAGGATGGTTTGTATATTTCAAAGTTATATATACCATATGTGGATTTTTAAATCTCAATTAAAATTCAGCAAAGTAAATATATTACTCAGTATGGCTTTCATGTTATTTATGATTAAGAAGACATTATTAATCTAGTTAAAGTACTGCATAAAGATGCAAAAGAATTCTAAAAAAATTTTGGCATTTTTTTTAATAAGGTGAAAGTCTCACCAAATGCTGCTAATTTGCTTTTAAGTGATTTGAAAGTCAGAAATGGAAGTTGAACTCTCATTGTGAGCTGCTCAGGGTGAATGTCATGATGAAGCCACCTCAAAGAGATTTTTCTTTTGGTTTTTCACTGACTAAACTCCTTTGAATAGAATCTCAGATGGGCTCTTCTTGAATTCTGTGCCGCAACAAATACTTTTATGAGGTGGTTTTAAGTGGAGTAATGAGGTTTTCTAATTTAATGTAATGTCTTTTTTAGGAGGGAGAGTGGGTCATTTTTTGATAAACCTGGAAATTGGGGCACCTGGCTGGCTCAGTCCGAAGAGCATGCAACCCTTGATCTCGGGGTCATGAGTTCAAGCCCCACACTGGGCGTAGAGATTGCTTAAATAAATAAAACTTAAAACAACATAAAACTTAAAACAACCTAGAAATTAACATACGAGGGGATATGCCAACATGGTTTGCAGACTGTTTCTCTATTATAATGGCATGACAGGGAACAGTTTCCAGATTGTTATTAAAGCCTTATTATTAACCAGTTCATCAAACTGAATTTCAAATCTTAGAATCTATTCAGTGTACAAACAGCTATAACTAATTAAGATTATTACTCTTATTGGATGCAGTGTAAATATTAAATAATGGACCCTAATTTGGTACTCTTAATTGTCACAAATCTGTATTACTTGATCAGATAAAAATTAGGCTTGAACTTTAGTTCTCTCACACTTGTCTTTTTCAGTCTTTATTGCCGAAGCGATAGTAAGCTAGTGAGCACCTGTAAATCCCTTGTTTAAATATGAACTGTATTTGAAGGGGCTCACATTTGTTAGTTACTAAGGGGGGAAAAGGTGTTATTAGTCTTGCAAAATATTTTTGAAAAAGAGATTATCTGAAAAGAAATTTGAAAAGGTATTTCATTTAAAAAGAACTAGCATGTTGCAACAAAAGTATACTGGATTATTATTATTATTATTTTATGCTGGATCTTTTGACTGTATAAAGATAGCCATGGTACTAAGGCCTCAAAGTAAGACTGATGACTTTCCAGTTAGGTTTTAAAGCTGTCTGTGCTTAGATCCTGCATTTTTTAAAATTTTCAGAGTGTCCTGATGGTCTTCTGTGCACCTCAACAATTCCTTCTCATTTCAAGAGATACACTCACCTCCTGCTGGCTCAGAGCAGGGCGGGCAGTAGTTCTTTCAACAGCCCACCACCTGCGTCACAGGATTTCTTCAGTGAGACTAACTTAGGCCTTCTCTGTGGCCTTGAGGAAAGATGGTCTCTGGATCAGAAGCCAATGGAAAGCTTAAGAAATGTTTCAACTCACCCGTCATTAGTGACACCGTGTCTAAAGAAATCTCAGTCTCCAACTGAAACCAATAAAAAGATTTCTTCTTCGACAGCTATCCAAACATCCCAACAAACCCCACAATTTCCAGAATGTGTTAATAAGGACAAACTGGTAGGAGTCGGTTGGCCTCTTGCTGAAGAACGAGATAGCCAAAGCAACTCGGAACACATATACTCCCCATTGCCAGAAAATGACTTTAGTAGCTGTGAAATCTCTTACTCTCCACTTCAAAGTGATGAGGAAACTTACAGTATGGATGAAAAGCTGGGCAATTCGCAGCAGGAGATGCTCTTTACAGAGAGCTCTAAAGATGGCAGCCTGGAAGAGGATGACAATAGCTCCACTTTGTTCCCAAAACTCCAGGGTTCCTTCCTGAAGGACCAGCAGGATAGCGGCCCCCATGTGGACAGCTTCTTAACTCAAGATAAATACCATGAAGTATTGTATAAATACAGCAGTTTAACTGGTTCAACTCAGCTTTTTTTCCAAAATAAGGGTGTTACTCCGTGCGATGACCCAGCACACAATGGTAATGATTTTGTGCTGTCTCCACCTGCATTAACACAAGGGCTTACTTCTAGTTACCAGGCCGCTAAAGCAAGAGCTGGTAAGCCAGAATGCCACCCATCTCAATCAAATAAACAGAAGCAGGTAGTTGAAGAATCAGCTGTTTGCAATCAGAATTCTCTTCCATCACTTAATAATGAGATGCCAAAAGCTCTTGAGAGGCAGGGAGAAGGGGATCTTTCTTTGCATCCAACCCGAAGTAAAATTAGAAAATCATCAAGTAAGAACTTCAGTGCAAAGAACAATGTGAATTCAGCATGTGCCTGCAGAAGGGCATTGGGTGGTGGACTAAACAGTAAAGTTACAATTCCTAATACAGAGAATCCTTCCAGTGCACTTAATACTCCCGAGTCTCTGAAAATGTTGCCATCTGATCCCAAGTGTCCTGCAACACAGCCTTCTTCCAAAGTAATGAAACAAATGGATATAGGTGTTTATTTTGGACTACCACCCAAAAGAAAAGAAGAGAAATTGCTGGAGGGAAGTGCAGTGGAAGGGATGAACTTCAACCCAGTTGTAAGTCCTAATGAAAAGAGGTCCCGGCAGCGCAAGAGGAAAGCAGAAAAATCTTTAAGTGATTTAGAACTTGATGCAAAGAATTTAAGTGAGAGTCAGCCCTCTGTGGAACTTTGTGGTGAGAGGTCAGGACGTCAAAGAAAAAGACCTAAAAAGTCAGATTCACTACAGGAAGGAGCACATCAGAAGAGGTCACATCCCCTTAACAGGACAGAATCCAGAAGAGTCAATTTAAGGAAAGACAAAGGCTTCATAAAATCACCTTATGGCAGGCTGCAGAGAGGGGACACGAAAATCTCAGAATCACCTAATGCAGGACAATTAAGAACAAGGACATGTCCGTTCTATAAGAAAATACCTGGTAAGTAGAAATAACCAACGCTTACTATATCTACAAAGAATCGACTTTCAAAAATTTCATGTTTATTGCCTATGTTGTATGTGCTTGTACAAAACAATTTTTTATATGTATTTCCTTTGTTTTCATACTTCATTGATGTGTAACATAGGCAAAAAAAATCTATTTAAATGTTTTTGCCCCATTCAGTTCAGCAATATATTTTGTGTACAAGATACTACACTAGTAGGTAAATTTTACAGATTTGACCCAGATGAGTAAAGGTCAACTTAATAGGGAAGGAGAAGAGGCTCTTTCTAAGTAATTATAATAAAAATATATATAAGTCATAATAAAATTTAGTTAAAGTAACAGTCTCTAAGCCCTTAAGAGAATTTCAAAATGCTAAATAGCCTCAAAGAAGGGAAATTAACAGATTGTATAGGCCATAATAAATGCCAAACCTTTTTTATTATGTTCAGTTAGCCACTGTATACTACATAATTAATTGTTGATATAGTGTTTGATGATTCATTAATTATGATACCCAGTGCTCATCACAGCATGTGCCCTCCTCAATACCTATCACCTTGTTACCCCCTACCCCCAACCTTTTTCCCTCTAAAACCTTTGATTGTTTCTCAGGGTCCATAGTCTCTCATGGTTCATCTCCCTCTCTGATTTCTCCTGCTTCAGATTTCCCTCCCTCCCTCTATGGTCCTCCATGCTGTTGCTTATGTTCCACATATGAGTGAAACCATACGATAATTCTCTTTCTCTGCTTGGCTTACTTCACTTAATAATCCCCTCCAGTTCCATCCATGTTGATGCAAATGGTGGATGTTCATCCTTTCTAATGGCTGAGTGGTATTCCATTGTGTATATAGACTGCATCTTCTTTATCCATTCATCGCTTGAAGGGCATCTCTGCTCTTTCCATTTTGAATGCTGAACATTTTTAACCCCTATCATAACTTAGTTTCTCAGCATTTTTTTATTTTGTAGTTTAGTATGCCTTCATAGATGAATTAGGAAAATACGTCGTAAAATGAATTTTTTATGGAAGAAACCAATAAATCTTCTTCTAAAAAGAATATAAAATCTGCCAAAATATACCTGCTTTCATAAAGATTGTTTAAAGTGCTTTGATAGTTGCAATCCATAATTTGCTCAAAATGTTTATGTAGGCATTATCATTTATAGATATCGCCACACCAGTTTTGTTTTTTAATACTATGGCAATGCATTTTCTATATTTTAAGTGAGCCTGAGACTAGTATGCCATATGTAGGGATAAGCCTCAGTCAGATTGTGAAGGTGGGCTTATTGACTTGCATATCACAGTTCACACACTTGGTTACTTCTCCTGTAAACACTTTTCAGAACAGCTCAGCCACTTTTTTTTCTTTATTTCTCTTCTAGGTAGCCTGTCTTTGGCACTTATTTTCTTGTTTCCCTTCTTCCTCCCCCACCTCCCATTCTCCACAATGAAGTTCAGATCCTGCAAACATTCTGTCCATCCGTTACTGCACTGTGACCTGGTGGAGGGCATGACCACTGTAATATGTATGATTATTTGGGCCTACAATCATTTGTGCACCAGTATCAATTGCCACAATAGAATAAAATAAGAAGAAAGTTAGCATTTTCTTTTGCTGTTCGCCGAAGTGAAGGATTTTAAGTCTGTAAAACAAAAAGATAATTCATTTGTATCTTAGTATTTTAATTTTTTTGGTACAGTTATTCATTAAAAAAAAAAAAGCCAATGGGTGCCTGGGTGCTTCAGTTGGTTAGGCATCAGACTCGGTCTCAGCTCAGGTCTTAATCTCAGGGTCATGAATTCAAACCTTGTGTTGGGCTCCATGCCAAAATAAATAAATAAATAAAATCAAAAAATTTTTAAGCCAATATTGGGATGTTTAGTAGAAACTTAAAGGACTAATTTTCATCTCTATTATGCCCTTTTGCTGAATTTATGTTGCTTAAGTTTTTAGATTATGAAGCACATTTGGAATTGAGACGTAAAGCCATTAGGGGGTTCACTATTGACACTCTAATCAGACTTCTTTCACTCTGTTGGCTCTTGCTCAAGTAGCCATGTGTTCTTCTCTTTGCAGGGACTGGCTTTACAGTTGATGCCTTCCAGTACGGGTTGGTTGAAGGGTGCACAGCCTATTTTCTCACACATTTTCATTCTGATCACTATGCTGGATTGTCTAAAAACTTCACGTTTCCAATTTATTGTAGTGAGGTAAGTTTTAGCCTTCTAAATTCTAAATTTATGGAATGCAGTGAATTTCTAAGCAATTTGGTTACAAAAGGATAACATGGTAAGCTTTATCATTCTACTAGAAAAGACGTGAGAAAACAGATCCAGCATTAAGAGTCTAGAGTTATTGTCAGTAGTTACAATAGGTTTTTTTAAAATGCTTCAGGATATGAAAATAGTAAACTACTTCACCGTGTAACTAAAACACCTAAGTTCCATTCAGTAAACATTTACTACTGCCCCAAAAGACGTTCAAGGTGGAATACCTAACTTCAAGGAGCTCACAGCCTTCAGAGGACACATTCACAGATACACTGCAATGGAATTGGTATTGTGACCAAAAACTGAAAAGAACACCAGCAAGTAGAAGAAAGTGCTTTATTCTGGCCCAGGCCAAGGTCAGAGCAAGTTTCATGGTAGAAGAGATACCTTGAATTAATTATTAAAAAGTGACTATTTTAATGCCTACTACTAAGGGCTTCTACTAGAATTCAGTTTAATCCTCAAGCATTCTTGAATTGTTTTTATTGAAATAAAATGAATCTCATTTTATTAATGAAGCAACCAAAGCTGGGAGAGATCAAGTGATATACCCTAAATCACAGAGCCAATAATGGCAGAGTCAGAATTCAAATGCAGGTCTGTCCAATTCCAGAACCAGGCGCAGGAAAGAGGAGAGGGCATCCCAAGTAGAGAGCAGACTTTGCATACAGGCATAGACACCTGAGAAATCTACCCATTGCAGGCTCTTCAGATAATTCTGAACGGCTAACCATGAGATAGGGAACAACAGAAAATAAATCTGCAGAAATGAGCAGGGGCCAGATCACTAAGGGCTTGTATGTCATCTGGGGATGAAGGACTTTTCACAGGTGAGGGAGAGTCAGTGAACTATGTGTAAGCAGAGCTGTGACATAGTCATGGTAGGAAGTTCTTCCTAGCATTCTGGAGGCTTTCCATGAATGTAAGTAAGTGGGAGAACAGAGAGACTAAAATACTCGGTTCTAAACTAGATCTGAAGTAAAAGATTTATTTTACTGTATCAGCAAAAAGCACATTCTGTTTTGCAGATAACTGGAAATTTGTTGGAGAGCAAACTTCACATACAAAAACAATATATCCATCCACTGCCGATGGACACGGAATGTGTAGTAAATGGTATAAAAGTTGTTTTGCTTGATGCCAATCAGTAAGTATCAAAGTTACCTTCAGACTAGCCTAGTTTTTACAAACTATTTAAAATAAAGACATAAAAGTTTGGGTATTAAAGAACTTTCTTGTTTTGGAACTAATGTCGTTGATACTTTAAAAACTTCGAGTAAAATATTTCTCCTTTTGAAAAAAAATAACTTAACCCAGTTACAGAATCAGAGATTAAATGTACTGAGAGATCCTTTAAATGTTATCTAATTCATTTTCATGCAGTTTAAATTACTATCCTTGACATATGAGACTCCATCTTATTTTTTAAAAAATATTTGAACATGTAGCTGCTGTTCTGAATAGCTAACCTTTTGCCAGTTTCTTTATTTTTTTATTTTTTTGCCATTTTCTCTAATATTGCATATATAAGTTAACAGCTTGAACTCCCATTCAGATACCAGGGCATTTTTCCCCCCCTTTTAAGAAATCCTTCAGGTCTTTGATACTAAAGAATTGGAAATTTTTTTCCCTTGGAAGTGGTTTCTCTTTTTCCCTCATTTTTTCTTTTTAATGTAAAGCACTGTCACTATCCTTTTACCAAAATACAACTGTCAGCTGCACTTCTTCCTACTTTCCATAGGATTTTAGCCGTCACAGATGGTTCAAGAATTAAAATTAAGACTAGGTCTCCAAAAATCCAGACCCATGCTCTGGCTTCAGATTGCTTTTAACTTTTTGTTTGCTAACTTTGCTGCCCGCCTTTCCTTCTTTCCTTCCTTCCTTCCTTCCTTCGCTTTTTTTTTTTTTTTAAGGGGGGCTGGGGAAGCAGGAGAGGGAGAGAGAATCCCCGGCAGACTCCCCACCGAGTGCAGAGCTTGATGCCCTGCTTGACACAGGGCTCCATCTCACCACTCTGAGATCATGACCTGAACCTAAACCAGGGGTCAGACGCTCAACCAGCTGAACCACCCAGACACCCCTGCTGCATTTTTTAATCGGTGGTTATAACAGCTCAAGTTCTGATAGTTTATTAAGTCAACTTTATTAAGTACAATTTACATAAAATAGACCTATTATAAATTTTATACAAATTTTAACAAAATTTTAACAAAAATGCACACCCATGCAATATCCACTATAGAAAAATACAGGAAATTTCCCCCAACCCAAAAGGTGTTCTTGTGCTCCTTGCCAGTCAATCCCCAAGCCGACTCTAGCCCAGGGGACCATTGATCTATATCCTATCATCGTGGATTTAAATTTGTCTTTCCTAGGGATTCAGTGAAATGAAATCCCATAGTATCTACTCTTTTGCTTCCTGCTTCTGTCACTCATGTTTTTGAGATTCATCCATGCTGATGCATGTATCAATAGTTTGTTTCTTTTTATTGCTGAGTAGTGACATTTGAATGGGCCCAGTACGATGTCTTTATTCATCTTTTGATGGACAGCTGATTTTTGTTTATTGACCTTGTATCCTGAGATAATAGATGCCTTTTATCTGGTTGGGGAAAACTCTTGCTAAACTTGCACATTAGTTGTAGTAGGTTTTTTATAGATTTCTGAAAGTTTTCTGTAGGTACTATCATGTCATCTGCAAAGACAATTTTGTTTTACTTCTTACTTTCCATTCAGAGTGCTTCCCCACCCCCCACTTGTTTATGGTCCTGGCTCAGACTTCAGTAGTGTTGAGTGGGAGTTATGAGAGCAGATCCTGCGTTGTTCCTGACCCTAAGAGGAAAGCTTTCAGTCTTTCTCCCGTCAGCTAGATGTTAGCAATAAGTTTTTAATAGATGCCTTTTATCTGGTTGGGGAAAACTCCCTCCATTCCTACTCTGCTGAGAGTTTCTAATCATGAATGGGTGTTGACTTTTGTCAGATGCTTCTTCAGTATCTACTGAGGTGACCATATAATTGTTCTCCGCTATACTATTAACAGCGTAAATGATAATGATGGACTTTTTAAATTTTAAAACAGCCTTGCTGTTTTAATCCACTTAGCCTTAATGGATTATCCTTTAAAAAAATATATATATATATATGTATATAATGTATATACAAAATATATATATAACATATATATATATTGCTGGGTTTGATAGGCTAAATATTTTGTTAAGGACTTTGTCTGTTTTCATAATGGATATTGGTCTGTAGTTTTTTTTTAATAATGCTTTTGACATTAGGGTAATAATTGGTCTCAAGACTATTCCCTCCTACTCCATTCTGAAAGATGTTGTATGGTATTGGGACTATTTCTTCCCTAGGTGTTTGCTAGAATTCCCCAGTAAAGTCACTGTGGTCTAAAGTGTTGGGATGGGGAGGTAGGGGAGTTTTTAATTATAAAAGTGATTATTTCCTATGTTTTCTCAGAATTCAAAATGAAAGCTCCATGTGTTTTGGCAGTAATTTCCAAGCCCCATTGTGTCAGGGTCCCCAACACTACCCTGAGGCTCAGTGGTTCACTAGAAGGACCCACAGGACTCAGAAGGGCTGTTGTACTTATGGTTGTAGCGACAGGATACAGATTAAAGTCATCGAGGGGAAAAGGCAAATAGGGGCAAAGTGCAGGAGAAAGCAGGCACAAGTTTCCAGATGTCCTCTCTCTGACGGGGTAGCACGGGTGCCCTGGTTCTCCCAGCAGCATCCCACCACACGTGCCACACATGGCCGAGCGGGGAGCTCATCTGAGCCTTGAGTCCAGCCGGAGCTTTTATCGAGGGTCAGTCCTGCACACAGGCACCATCCGTGTGACTTGCCTCAGCTCCTCAGACTCTGGCCCCCTAGAGCACCACAGAGAGCTGATGCTAACCACATCATCTGTGGTGACTGGTCAGACTAGAAGCATGGAGGCCCCCGAGTCTGGCATACAAAGCATTCTCAGCAGGCCGAATATTCCAAGAGTTCGACTCCTTGCTCGAGGGCCAGCTTAGGACGAGTCCTGAAGACCGGCTTTAGGTGGGGAGGTGTGGAGTTCCAACAAACCTGGCCTGATGAATTAATCTTTTGCTGTACTGCTGTACACCACTTTTTTTTTTATTACGATGTAAACTTTCTAAAACACTACATTTCCTGTGTTGTACAGTGCTGTGTCTTGTGGTCACTACCAGAGTGTATCACCTTGCAAGAGTGACAAAGTCCTCTGCCATCAGCTGCCTTGCGTGTCATAAGACTAGTCCTTTGAAATGTTTGTGTTCAGCTGTCCAGGTGCTGTCATGATCCTGTTTTATCTTCCTAACGGTAACGTCCTGTTACACACGGGCGACTTCCGAGCAGATCCCACCATGGAACGTTCTCGTCTTGCGGGCCAGAAAGTCCACACGCTTTACCTAGATACAACGTAAGAGAGGCTTTGTTTGTACGCTTCCTTTCCCACTGACAGTATTTGCCATGCTTATTATGGACAATTTGCACGGTTGCTTAGGTAATCCAAACGAAGACTTACTGTCATTTACCACTTCAAGATCATTTATCAGAGAACTGCTGTTTGAAACAATGCATACTCAAAAACAAATTTGGGATGACATATCTTAACTAACTACAACTCAGTTTTTTCTTTTCTGTGATTTCCTTTCGTTTATGTGAGAATCCTGTTATTAAAACAAGGAAGAAAACTTGGGGGCCAAACTTCAGGAAAACACCCCTTTAGGTTATCTTTTCAGAGTTCTTGTGTAACTATTAAGTGTAATTGTGAAGAAGAAACAGAGGCCAAAATGTGATTCTGTTTCTGAATATTCAAAATTACTTTGTTCCTTTCTCTAAAAGGTAACTTATAAGTGACAGCTTTGAATTTCTAAATGTTATAAACATAATGGTACCAGCCACTTTTTTATTATATATTAAAATACCTCATCAATTTGTAAGAAATGAATTATATCAGCTATTTCAATCTGTTTTAAGAAGTGAATTTGGATGGCATACTTTAGTAAAAGATGGTCTTTCCACTTCCAGTTTTCTAATACTATACCTAATTTTTCCATTCTTTTATATGTGCTTTAAACACTAAATAAATTAGGAAAATTATAAGTAACCTCCCCTCTTTTTTTTGCCTAGTTTTCTCTACGTAGAATTCTGAATTTCTTTGTGCATTTTTCATCAGAGAAAAGGCAAATGTTTTCTCTCTTCTTATGGCTGACCAGCAAAAACAATTTTAAAAATGGGGGAAAAAAAAAATAAATAAAATAAAAAAATTAAAAAAAAATGGGGGAAAATGTTTCTTTGATGTTTATAATTTATGAGTTCTTTTTTTAGTGAAAAAATGCTTAATTTCTGTCCCAAATAGAGATCGCTATCTAGTAGTCTTAGGGTTCATTTTTCATTGGGTGTTATCATATTGAGGTAGACCCAATTGGATTTGCTGTATTATTATAATATATATATATATTTCTAGATCTCAGACGAGCAGATAACCATGTGAATATTAGCTGTTTGATTTAAAACTTTAAAACTGCTTCATTAAATTCATGTTTTGTTTCATTACTTTAAGAATTTTTTAAACTAAATCAGAATTTTTTAGTTCAGAGATAATCCCTATCACTAGTGCTTTCTTTGATAGTGATCGGAGTTAATGCAAAAAGATGCCGAGATACCCAATTCACAGCTCTAAAATACCAGCTGGAAATGTTCTCAAAGAAAAAGAGGCGATTTCTTTATAAGAGGGCAATAGAGGAAATACAGTGTAAAAGACATGTTTGGAAAGGTAGAATTCCATCATAAATGATCCATAGCTTGTAACAAATATTTTAACCACAGGCAGTGGAGTTAATGTATTACACTACGGCTGTATGTAAGTTCGCTAAAGCCTGGTCTCTAAAATAGCACCTGCCTTAATGCTATGGCTTTCTTGTTGCTCATTAATAAGAACCATGTTTCCATATTACAGGTACTGCAGCCCAGAGTACTCCTTCCCATCTCAGCAAGAGGTTATCCAGTTTGCCATCAACACTGCCTTTGAGGCAGTAACTCTAAACCCACGTGTTCTCGTTGTCTGTGGCACTTATTCTATTGGAAAAGAGAAAGTCTTCCTAGGTGGGTGGGAGCTGTATCTAACTTACATTAATATATTATAAAGATCAGATCCTCTTTTGCATAAAGCCCTTTCAGTCTGGATGCTTGCACTTGACCCTTATTTCCTGAAATGGTGCAGGATTACCTTTGAAGAAAAATTTGATAGAGTCGGATTCATTTGAACTTCGAAAGGCTTAGCTTAATGGGAACACTCCCTCGATACGTGCGTTTACGTAGCATTTAAATCTGCAGAATGCTTACAGGGCAAATGTCCACACTACGCTAGTATTTCAGTGACCTTTAACAAAATGAGAAGTGCAAAGTCATAGGGCTACCTTCTTTGAGGATAACCATCAATTAAGTATTTTAGAAAACAGTTTTAATTTTTGTACATAAATGATTTTGGATGTGTAATTGTAGTTTGTCTGGATGGCGTTATACTGTTTCACAAAACACTGTCCATCTCTTCCTAATGATGGTCACATCATGTCAAACATTAAGATATGAAGTGTTAAAGCCAGGATTTTAACTCCTTCAAATTTGCTGCTTTTCCTCTACCCCTTTCTCAGTATTTTTGCAGTTTTTAAATACTAGATCTTTAAAAAGAAATTATTTGAATGTCTTATAATTTACTTTATACAGTTAACCAACAAAAGTATTTAGCCTTTTTGAAATATAGCAAAAGTTTCAGTGTTTCAGTTTTTTTGTTGTGGTTCTTGGTAAATTCTTATTTTAATTAAGTTGGAACCTTATTATTTTTTTCATAAGCTGCAGTTTTACTATTTTTAACCTTTTCCTTTGCCTGTAGCCATTGCTGATGTTTTGGGCTCAAAAGTGGGCATGTCCCAAGAAAAATATAAAACCTTGCAGTGCCTCAACATACCAGAACTTAATTCCTTCATCACTACGGACATGTGTAGCTCACTGGTTCACCTTCTCCCAATGATGCAAATTAACTTTAAGGTAAGCGTTCACGAGACACGTATTTTTAGGACGGACTAGAAAGGATAATACAACAATTCTAACCTGGAACCCCATCTTACCTGCATTCAACACAGAGGAATTCAGTTACAGTGGAGTCATAGTAGACCTTGTGTCAGAAGATCTTATAAGTGGAAATTAAAGTGTTTTCATTTGCTGTCTGTGTGCAGCTGTGTAGAGTATTCATGGGCCCGTCGGAACTAGAGAATTGTCATAAAGGAAACAAAAATCGGAAAGTGTACAACTCTGTGGTCATTCAAATCTTCTGTGCTTAAGATTGTGTTCCATTTCTTTCCATTGAGTGGGGAAATGAGCGGAGAACTCAAGGAGTTCTTCCTTTTCTTCAGGTCTTTTCTGTATTAATATTAATCCCCAGTAATATTGATATATGTTGGAAATTGACTTGGTGTGAGCGTTAAGTGAAATAGTGGAAGGTGTATGCTAAGGACAAGTTGTAGTATCGTTCTAAGGTATAAATTAAGATACAGAGAGTTTGGGGCACTTGGCTGGCTCAGTCGGTAAAGCATGCGACTCTTGATCTTGGTCATGGGTTCAAGCTCCACATTGAGCATGGAGCCTACTTAAAAACAAATAGATAAGAAAAAGATATCTGTTAGCACCTCACTGTGATTGGGGGACTTCTCTGTCAGATTTATTCATATAATAACTAAGATTCATTCCATATACTAACATTTTGATACCTAACAATGGAATACATCAAACTTGTATATTAAAAACAAATTAGAATGTTACATACACCAAAGAATGTATTTTCACTTTTGCTATAATTTCATGAGCTAACTTTTATGGAACTTTTTGAAATAGTTTAGGATGTCCATTACTGTATCTTTCTTATAAATAATCACACTAAACTATATTAATAAAATGAGTATTTTAGCTCTATCCCTGGAGTTATAAGGAAACTGTAACATGTAGAACTCCTTTCTTCATGAGATTAAGATGAAATTTTTATGGCCTATCCTAAGTATACACTTCATAAAAATTTCAGCAATAAGGCAGAACTCTGTCCCTTCAAAGCCATCTTTGGAAACATATTTTAAATTTGGGAGGCTTCTAATTTGTATGGTAGTTAATGAGGTGTTAATTATAAAATAAACATTGATGTCTTGGGGTTATATCATATTTTTTGTGATTTTTATCTTACAGTTTTATTTCCTACTAACTTAGCTCATTCCATTTGAACAAATGATCCATTTAGGAGGATAACACAGATGGAAGAGTCAGAGTTTATAGAAATGAAGGGACTAGAACTTTTCATGAAAGGGTCTTTAAAGGTGCCCATTGCTGCAGGGAGGTCATATATGGGAAGAATGGCAATTTGGCAATTAGAACATCTTTGCTGACCTGCACAAGGAATGTTTCAGTGAAGTGATATTAGGAGGATCCAGATGGCAGAAGGCTAAGGAGTGAATGAGAAGATACAAATAGACTAAAAACATAAGAAAACAAAATCAGCATTGTTGGAGTGCCTGGGTAGCTCAGTCGCTTAAGTGCCTGCCTTCAGCTCAAGTCATGATTCTGGGGTCCTGGGATTGAGTCCCACATCAGACTTCCTGCTCAGTGAGGAGTCTGCTTCTCTCTCTCCCCCTGCCCTTCCTCTCTTCTTCTGCTCTTTCTCAAATAAATAAATAAAATCTTGAAAGAAAGAAAGAAAGAAAGAAAGAAAGAAAGAAAGAAAGAAAGAAAGAAAGAAAAGAAAGAAAGAGAAAGAAAGAAAAGAAAGAGAAAGAAAAGAAGAGAGAGAGAAAGGAAAGGGAAGGGGAAAGGAAAGGAAAGGATCACCATGAGGCTATATTTTTGTTAGTACCTAAAACAATTTTTTGCCACCAAAGCTAGTTTTGTTGCATCAGAGTTAATGCTATTTTGTGAAAATGTCAGTGGATACGTTTTTCAGGGTTTGTGAGGCAGGCTGGAAAGCCCTGGAAACCCTATAAAACCACTTATGTTTCCTAGTTCTACATCCCAAATCCATATATGTGTTACGGATTGACTGCCACCTCTGATTTAAACCCAGTTGACTGAATGTGGTAAAACATTACAGCAATAAACAATAATGTACGAGATGATTATTTACGTATGAGAAACAATTCTAGTGGCATATACCAAAATCATTTTTGTCACAGACAGGTTACCACCAATAAATAGACGAGTCATGGATTAAAGACTTTATGTTGACTAGCTCATTCTTTTTTTTTTTTTTTTTTTTTTTTAAGATTTTATGAGAGAAAGAGAACGTGGCAGGGGTTAGAGGGTGCAGAAGGATAAGAAGCAGACTGTCCACTGAGTACGGTTGCCACAGGGCTGATCCCAGCACCCTGGGATCACGACCTGAGCTGAAGGCGGATGCTTAACCGACTAGCCACCCAGGTGCCTCTTGACTAGATCATTCTTCATAAAATTAATAAAATGGCAGTACTTCCCAGATTGTGGTTTATGAATGACTAGTGACTGCTGGCAGTCTTTTCTGTATGTTTGGCCTGGATGAGAATGTCTATTTTTGTTGGTGGCATAGATTAATGATGTTTTTGTGGTAACTAATTTGTTTTATGAAAAGTATAAATTCTCACTTAATTCTACTGAATGATTTTGTGGAACAAATAGGAATGGATGTGTTTCATGACCTGTATTGAAAAGTGGACTCTCACTTTATGATAGTAAATGTGTAATTGCTCTAAACCTCAGTTTTGTATTATTTCTTATCCTTTGTGAGGACAAGGGGAGGAAGGTTAGTAATTAAGCAAATAGTATCACATGACCTAGCTTCTCGACTAAGCAATACAAAAACCTGAAAATTTGCACAGCCAGGGATTGTAATGAAAACTTGGTTATCTATCCATAATTTAAACTTTTTTGTGGAGAGGCAGTAGTTGTTAAGAAATACAACTGTTTAAATGGTAAGTATTGGGGTTCCCGGGTGGCTCAGTGGGTTAAGCATCTGCCTTTGGCTCAGTTCATGATCTCAGGTCCTTGGATTGAGCCCAACATCAGGATCCCTGCTCAATGGGGAGCCTGCCTCAGCCTGCCAGACACTCTCCCCGCTTGTGCTCTTTCTCACTCTCTTGCTCTCTCTGTCAAAAAATAAATAAAATCTTCAAGAATAAGTAAATGGGGGGTTCCTGGGTGGCTCAGTTGGTTGGGTGACTGCCTTCAGCTCAGGTCATGATCCCAGAGACCTGGGATTGAGTCCCACATAGGGCTATAGGGCTTCCTGCCCGGCGGGAAGCCTGCTTCTCCCCCTCTCACTCCCCCTGCTTGTGTTCCCTCTCTGGCTGTGTTTCTCTCTGTCAAATAAATAAAATCATAAATAAATAAATAAATCATAAATAAATAAATAAATAAATAATGGTAGGTATTTAAATTAATAAGAAAACATTGTTTGATACAAAGGAGAAATCAGAAGATTGTTATTTAATTCACCGATGAAATATAAATACCTAATAAACACAATCAAATGTTTAGCCTTTAACTAGTAATCAAACATAAAACTAACAAAACAAGGATATATTTGTCTCCTACCAAAGGGGCATACTTTTTAAATAAGTAGTTTTCCTATGTAGTGATTTAGAGAAATCAACACTCTCATCTGCTTGGATAGAAGCAGAAGTTAGGGGTAAATCCTTTAACTCAACAAGCCCATTTCTAGGAATTTCTATGGAAAATGAATCCTTGTGAAAAGGTCACTCTTCAAGGCTTCTAGTTGCTGATGGTATGATAGATGATGAGAATTAGAAAAAGTTAAGAAAGGGAATATGGTTTCCATTTTAAAAGAAGACCCAGAGAGTGGGTTTTATTAACCATCTCCCTTCTAGGCTCTAAACTTCTAAAAGGTTAAAGGGCTGTGTCTTGTGTCCTCCACTCTGACTCCATGACATGGCCTAATCCTGGAACAGACATGTGTTCGATGAGGACTGAGTAGATGGATGCATGGATTTGTCTTTATTTTCTTCAGAACTTTCTACCAGCATCTCCTACAGCACTTAAATAGTTCAGAGTATGGATGACGAAGGAAGAAAAAGGAGACTTTTGGAAATCCAAAATGACACCATGTGCAGTTTAGATTTTTTTATTGTTTTAAGTAAAACTAGAACTTTATTATAAATTTTCACTAAGCCCTTGACACTATGGGTTTTGCCTGAAGACCAAAAGTATTAGACTTTTGTATCTCTTATGCCATTACTGTTTTTATTTGGATTTTTCGTATCTTTTAAAGATTGAACTTTGGTCTTTGATCTTCAGATTTCATCAAATGTCATCACTTTTGATGACTTTAGTTTGGAAAGTTGTACTCAAAATTTATTAGGCAAGCACAATACTCCTCATTGTAGCAACATCAAGAGTTATGCAAGTATTCTAGTTCATGTTTAAAGAGTGAAAAGGAGTAAGACCCTGAGAAGAGTGCTACTATGCATCTTTGAAATGTACGTGCATGTTGAGTATAATGTCGTTCTTAGAATTATTCCCATCTTTCTATCCACCTGTCAGTCCTCCATTATACATATGTATATGGATATGTTTAGGCTGCTGTTTACCAGTGTTAGTACTGGTATCTCTAACTGCCCAACAGTGTGTTCAATATCCTAATACTAGTAGGTTTTGGAGAGTTCCTTCCTTCTTTCTTTTTTTTTCTTCTCTCCTTCCTTTTCCTTTTCCTTTCCCTTTCCCTTTTCCTTTTTCCTTTTACATTTTTACTTTTTCTTTTTTCCTTTTTCCTTTTCCTTTCCTTTTTTGGTAAGTATCTGAATTGTAATCTTTAGGTTCATAATTCTTATGTTTAAAGTTGCCTCGCCTTTTTTTTCAGACAGCACTTAAGTTTGTTTAACTTTAGATAAGGTAAGATATCTAAAGTTAATAAGATAATAAAAATAGATAAGGTAAGATATCTAAAGTTAATAAGATAATAAAAATTGTTTTTCTCAGTGATTCTGTTTTTTCTGGAAGTATGGCTCTAGGTTATTGCAAATTGATCTTTACTCAAGGGCACAGTACCCTGATACTCTACCAATGTGATCATGCTGTTTTATTCCATACAACTTGCCTTTACTGACTGTTAAATATTAATATCCTGGTTTTATTTAACAGGCTTTACAGAGTCATTTGAAGAAGTGTGGTGGAAAATATGACCAGATTTTGGCTTTTCGACCTACAGGATGGACGCATTCTAACACGTTAACGAGTATAGCAGACATTATTCCCCAGACCAAAGGAAACATTTCAATATATGGTATAATTATGAATTTTTTTGACTTTAATGTTACAACATTTTTGAAAAAGAACTGTAAAAATGAGATGCAAGAAAAACAGGCACCAATGAATCTTTAAAAATCGAGTTTCTCATTGCTCTGCATTCTCAAAAGTGGTACCTTTTTGTACATCATAAACTGATAGACAGGAACATGGCAGGAGGAGAAGGACATTGGCTGATACAGATAGCTTCATTTGCATGCTTGGGCTGTGTGGAGGAACCCGTAGAGGAGGGGCAGGCGGTGCAGCGGGGCCTGAAAGCTCAGGTGCCACAGTCAGACTGTCCGCGGGAAGACTGAATTCGATGCCATGATGGCTTGACCCCTTTTTCTCATTTCTCGGAGAAGGTTTACCTTTGTCCTCAGAAACCACTTATTGTGATCATAGCTGATGGAAACATTTTTGATACTTCCCAAGACTAATGACTTAATTTCAGCCCCTAAAGACGCCAGTTAAAGCAGGACCCCTCCTCCCTTTCTCTGTGATCTTTAGGAAAAATCTCTTGATCTTTAGAAAAGATCAAGGGATTTTTAAGACTTTATTTTTATTATTTTTTGCTTATTTTTTAATGTGTGCAAAGCTCAGGGACAGGAATGTGCTTACTTGCTCTGGGAACCAAGAGTCTCTTGCCTAATTTGAAAAGAAACCCTCATTAAAAATAAGAATCTATAGAAATATGTATGAAGTGGAAAAGCAATAGAATTATTTAATGTTCAAAGTTGCTGTGTCATTTTAATGTTTTAATTTTTATTCTTCCTTAAAAGTTATTAACAAATTTTTTTTATCAGAAATAAAGTACCAAGGAGTTTTTGACAGCAATGCTCTGGATTATTTTCCTTTTTTATTTTATTTTGGGCTTTTTTAATTTTTATTTTGTATTTTTTTAAAATAATTGGATTTTTTTGTGTGCAGTATCTTTTCTTCTATGTTGCAGGAATCCCTTACAGTGAACACAGCAGCTACCTAGAAATGAAACGTTTTGTTCAGTGGCTGAAACCCCAGAAAATCATACCTACCGTGAATGTTGGCACCTTGAAATCTAGGAGGACAATGGAGAAATATTTTAAAGAGTGGAAACTGGAAGCTGGATATTGACGTTCCCCAAAAGGACTCACATCTAGTTAAGTAACTTAGGTAGAGCTCGTGACTTAAAAGTTAAATCTTTAGTCATATGAAAATGCTGTGTGTAGAAAACCTCGTAAGGCTGCTCAGATAGCTTGTTTTCTCATTTATGTTTGGGTAGCAGGTTGCTAATGCCAGGCTTCTCTCGCATCATCAGTGATGATGGGACTGGTCCCCCGAGCACCCTCCCTCCGGAGCATGTATCTCTGTGTCTAGCCTCAGCAAAGGGAGCAAAGGCAGCCTTAGGGACCAAAGGACTCATGATAATTTATATATAATTAATTATGTATCTTTAAAACTATTTAATATGGAGCATATTTTTATGAAATAACTTTTATTATATAATTAAATAAAAAATTAATCTTAAATTTGCCATAGTGTCTTTTGGTGTTTAGGATTTCATGCAGTTTTTAAAAATTTCAAGAGAAATAATCCATGCTAAGGAAGAGGATTCAAAGAGCCTAGGTAATCACCCAAGAAAGGATGGCGAAAAGTTTTCATGAATGGACGTTTATCTGAACTGTTTACTCAAGCTTTCAGTTAACTACAAATTCAGATTGCAGCATTGTTTTTTTTTAAGTGATATGATATAATTTATTTATGAATCTTGGTGTCTCCAACCACAGACAAAGTAGCTGATTCAAAATAAAAATTGGGGGCAGGCCAATGCATATTACAAATGTTTTTTTATGGAATTTAAATAACAAAACGTGTAATGCACATATGCATGTGTGTATGTGCATATTCTTACAATACCTCTAACAATGAAATTATCTGGAGGTTTTTTTTTTTTAAGATTTATTTATTTGACAGAGAGACATCACAAATAGGCAGAGAGGCAGGTAGAGAAAGAGGCTGGAAGCAGGCTTCCTGCTGAGCAGAGAACCCAACTGACTGACGTGGGGCTCTATCCCGGGACCCTGGGATCATGACCTGAGCTGAAGGCAGAGGCTTAAACCCTCTGAGCCACCCAGGCACCCGTATCTGGGGAATTTTTTTTTTTTAAAGACTTTATATATTTGACAGAGAGAAACACAGCCAGAGAGGGAACACAAGCAGCAGGGGGAGTGAGAGAGGGAGAAGCAGGCTCCCCGCTGAGCAGGCAGCCCGATGCAGGGCTCCATCCTGGGACTCCGGGATCATGACCTGAGCTGAAGGGGGAGGCTTAACCACTGAGCCACTCAGGCGCCCCTATCTGGGGAATTTCTTAATAAATGTTTTCACAGAAAATTATTTCCAGTAATGATTTCAATAAGGATGGTATACTCCTTGAACTTTATTTTCACAAGCTTGGATATTACATTGCTGTGGAAGTAAGAGAGGGATCACATTTAAGGGAGGAAGAGCTTTTAGGGGCACAGTGATAATAATAAATCCAATTTAACTGTGATCTCAGTTGACTTCAATTACACATTTAAAATATTTTAACGTGTTCGGGCTTTTGGTGTTTTGAAGTTTTCGTAACTTGTAAGTTGTTCCAAGTTACAATTAGAAAAACGTTGTGTAGTCCTCAAAAACAGGCATTTTGGGGAGATGGAGAAGTCATTTATAGTCAGTTTATTATATGAGTAACAGTTTTTTCTTAGAATTGTCCTTTTTCTTTGGTGAAAAGATTTTTTCACGATTTTGGAGGCTTGACCTTGAAAATCCGAGGATATTATTTCAGGGCAGCCTCAGCCTTTGTATCATCAAATGCAGGAACCCTCATTCTGCACACACAGCACATATACAGCAGCTCGGGATGCTTTCTCTTGCTGCCATTGCCACAGAGCATGCAGAACCTCAGGGACCACCCCAAAGAGTTTAAATATAAGTCACACTCACAGCCAGATTTCCTGAGGCTCAGTCGAGAGCTATATATGAAATTCTTGGTTCCAACACCTCACACTTCGGTAGATAAAAAATTTCAATTTTAAAGTGAAATGAAAGAAGAAATCTACCATCAACCCAAAATAAATGGATCACAGCTCTTGAACATCTTAAACACGTGTAGGGAAGAAATAGAATTGCCAGCACAGAGAAAATGTTTTACCCTGTCTGTATTTGGGACTTTTCAGAAAGCTTCACAACCTTACCCGACACTGAGCACTGAATTCCCAGAGGCAGTGACACTTGACAGGCTGATCCTAACTTGTCATGACTTCAGTGTCATGGGAAAATCTTTCTATTTGATGTCGATGCCCTTTTAAATCTAAATCACTTATTCCTGATTCTGTATTTATTAACATACCTGAATCAGGTACTGAGTTATAGTCCTATAAACCAAATGCATCCAGAATTGCCTCATGTGGTCCTGAATAACCAGCAATAAATAGACTAAGGAACTGAGAAGGGAGTCATCTTCCAGTACTAATCCTCGAAATAACCTGTCTTAAAAAAATACTAATATAGGCATATAACCTTTCTGGTGGTTTTATTATTCTTCATTCAGTTCACTTGATTATTGATCTTAGAAAAATTCCATTAAAAAAGTTATCTGAGGGGCGCCTTGGTGGCTCTGGTCATGAGCCCGGAGTCCCGGGATTAAGCCCTGCATTGGGCTGCCTGCTCAGCAGGAAGCCTGCTTCTCCCTCTCCCACTCCCCGTGCTTGTGTTCCCTCTCTCTCGCTGTGTCTCTCTCTGTCAAATAAATAAATAGAATCTTTTTTTTTTAAGCTTTTGAGGGGTGCCTGGGGGGGTGCAGTTGGTTGAGCATCTGGCTCTTGGTTTGGGCTCAGGTCGTGGTCTCAGGGTTCTGAGATCAAGCCCCGTGTAAGGCTCTGCATTGGGTGGGGAGTCTGCTTGAGAGCCTCTCTCCCTATCCCTCAGCCCCTCCCCCCCTCAGCCCCACGCTCACACTCTCTCTTAAATAAATGGGTAAATCCTTAAAAAAAAAAATTCAAAGCCAGCAAAACCATAAATTAATTGTTATAAATAATAGTCGAACAGTTTAGGGATAAGACTTCTAATCTGAATAGTTGGAAGCTTTTAACTTGGCAGTCATTTTACTATGCTAATTATGTTGCCTCTTTCCCTTAATATCTACCCCTACCTCCAAAAAGTAGAGCTGCTCTTTGCATAGGTCTCATTCCCTCCATGATTTCACAGTTCCATTTTTGGTATATGTCAGAAATAATGTGGAAAGCACTTGTTCTAGAGCGTACCAAGTGTACAAAACTGAGTATAACAAAAAATGATTATTTTCTTAAATATTCGTAGCCGGGCCAGAACCAGGGTGAGGTAGGAGAGCTTAGGGTGCGTGACTTAAAAGGGACACCGGTTATCAAGGCTGCCCCTGCCCTTGCATGGACTGGGGAGGCAGAGCCTCCTTCCATTTTACACTAGGAAACTCTCTTGCTTTACCCTATTTCCAGGCCCAGCATCATAGCATCTGATCATGTGTTTTCCTATTTTGGTGAGTCCAAAGTGGCTTTCTAAATAAAATACTGTTATAGCTTTTTTTAAAAAAAAGATTTTATTTATTTATTTGACAGAGAGAGATCACAAATAGGCAGAGAGGCAGGCAGAGAAAGAGGAGGAAGCATGCTTCCTGCTGAGCAGAGAGCCTGATGTGGGACTCGATTCCAGGACCCTGAGATCATGACCTGAGCTGAAGGCAGAGTCTTAATCCTCTGAGCCGTCCAGGCGCCCAGCTTTGTTTTTAATATACATCAAGCATAAATATTATAATCTGAACTGAAGAGGGTACATTTTTTCTAGTTGATTTGTTTGACAGACAGGAAGAGAGAGGGAACACAAACAAGGAGAGTGGGAGAGGGAAAAGGAGGCTTCCTACTGGGGAGGGAGCCCAATGCGGAGCTCGATTCCAGGACCCTGGGATTATGACCCAAGCCAAAGGCAGGTGCTTAATGACCGAGCTATGCAGGTGCCCCTGAAGAGGGTACATTTTTGAAGAACTTCCAGATTCATCAGCATAAAGCTAATTAGTCCCTGTTTTTCTAAGGCACCAAAACTAAGATTCCTCTGAGACTTGTCTTCCAGGACATGTGCACACCTTCAGGACAGGGCTTATCATATTCATTTTATGATCTAGTTCCTTTTTCAGTGTCTGGTCCAGAGACATTTCTAATAAACGGTTAAGTGCCTCCATGAATCTTGAATAAACAGTGAAAAATCCATCCACGTTCTAAGAATTGGACTTCCAAAACTCCTCCACATGTTTTCCTCAGGTAAAAATAGTATCACTCCAGAAGAACCACTGAAAATAAAAATATATTGAAACTACTCAATTGATTGATTTCTGTACATTAAAACATCTATTACTTGGGCTCAGTTCAGTGCGGGAACAGTTTAAAGAATCAGAGAGTACACTTTTCTTTGTCAAGATGTCATTGAGCTCCCTCCAAGAGCTTTTATCGTTCAACATCATTTGTTGGTTAATTGTTATGTGCTCCACACTCTGGTTGGTGTTGTAGGGAAATTAAGATAGGAACTATTCAAAAAAAAAAAAAAGATAGGAACTATTCAGCCCCGGGGCGCCCAGGTAGCTCAGTCAGTTAAGCATCTGCCTTCATCTCAGGTCATGATCCTGTGGTCCTGGGATTGAGTTGAGCCCCGAGTTGGGCTCCCTCCGCAGAGACTCTGCTTCTCCCTCTCCCTCTCCCTCTGCCCCTCCCCCATGCTTGTATGCGCTCTCTCTCTCTCTCTCAAATAAATAAAATCTTTAAAAAAAGATTCAATCCAGCAAGCATGTATTGAGTGATTATTCTGTATAGGTGAAGGGATTACAAACCTTAGGGGACTTACACATTAATAGTCTCAAACATCAAAGAATATTAGAAAAGAAAGACATGCCCATAAGCACTGTCAAAGGCAAGCTGTGAGAAGGGGTCTAACACCAAAGGGCATGGGAGCAATTAGGAGGGAAAAATTAATTCTCATAAGGAACAGTCCATCGAGAAGTTGACTTTTTACATGCTCTTTAAAAATTTGACAGAAAAAAAGATAAAAGATTGAGAGACTTCTCATAGACAGAGAGCCACTCAAGAGCCTCCAAGTCCTGGAGGGGTGAACAGCCGAGAGAGTAGCAGGGGAACTTAGAGCATTGAAGCGTGTTGTTGACATGTGATGCTCAAGCTGGAAAGGTAGGTCAGGGGAGGTGACTTTTGAGAGTCACAGGAAGTTGCTAGGAGGTTGTTCTGAAGAAAATCAAGAAATTTTGAAGATTTTGTGGCAGTCAACACAAATTTATGTGCTAGAAATGAAGAAAACATGAGTTAGAAGTTGATACACCCACATCTATTGAACATGAGGATATGAATTAGAGCTTAACAGGAGAACTGGGCCAAGCCTTGAACTTTGACAGACACATTGTCATTATGGGGTCTCTGTGAGGTGTTGATGCTTAAGACAAGGCCCTTTCCTTGGAGAAGCTTAGAATTTGCTTAGAGGCTGGGTAAAAGCTAATATATGGAAAATAGTTAAGAGATAGATTTGTGCGGTTTTACATCTTGAAAAGGAGAGATGGGGATAGGTTGGAGTTGTTTGAGCTACTTGGTCAAAGAGGATATATGAGAAACTAATTTAGCAACACAAAACATGGTATGTAAATAATTCATGAGTGATCATTTGAACTGCTCTTTAAAAAGCTCATTTAAAAAAAAAAGATTTTATTTATTTGACAGAGAGAAACAGAGCGAGAGAGGGAACACAAGCAGGGGGAGTGAGAGAGGGAGAAGCAGGCTTCCTGCCTAGCAGGGAGCCCGATGTGGAACTTGATCCAGGGTCTCCAGGATCATGACCTGAGCCGAAGGCAGTCGCTTAACCAACTGAGCCACCCAGGCACCCAAAGCTCATTTAATTTAAATGAAAGTTGGTTATATAAGTTTTGCTCTCATGTTTGGGACTGAATTTGATGGTTTACCTCCGTGTAGAGCTCTTGTAGATTACATAGGGATTTTAAAACACCTAAGAACATTGTTTGCTTTGCCCTACATATGATAGACATTTTTTTCTATGAGAAAAAGTTTCATAAAGTCAAATTACATTACCTGTATTAGCCTCTCTGTTACTTTAAAATGGGAAGGAAGAGCTTAAGATCAGAAAGTGGCATCAAAGCAGGGCTTTATACACTACTAGATAATGTTATTAAACTTTTTTTAAGTTTGTTTGAAAGAACGGTTACAGACTTCCTGCTGAGGCTCTGAGCTCTGATTCCCTATCACGTGGGATGAGTAGATAAAATTGTAAGTGAACTAAAAGCAACAGTGTCTGGAAGGGGAATAAAAGCCAATACCCTAGTTTTGCTAAATCAGCCAATTTCTTTTTATGAGGGTCTTTTATCCATGGAAAGAGTGCTGAACTGTCATGTTTTGACTTTTTAAAATAGGTTTATTGAGATACAGTCACATACCAAATAATCCACTCATTTAAAGCATGCAGTTCTGGACACCTGGGTGTCTCAGTCAGTTAAGCATCTGTCTTCCGCTCAGGTCATGAACCCAGGGTCCTGGGATCGAGTTCTGCATCGGACTCCTTGTTCATCAGGGAGCCTGCTCCTCTCTCTGCCTGCTCCTCTCTCTGCCTGCCTGTCCCCCTGCTTGTGCTCTCTCCCCCTCTCTTCTCTTACAAATAAATAAATAAAAATGTTTTAAATTTTATTTAT
>PITA01001397.1:166796-179109 GCA_004023965.1 Spilogale gracilis
CCTCCAAGTCCCTCAGTTTGTTTCTGTGTCCAAAGTCTCTGTTGTTTCATTTCTCTCCCTGGATTGCCCTACTTCCCATTTACTTTCCTTCTCCTACTGTCCTCTAGGTTACCCTTTATGCACCACAAGTAAGTGAAACCATGTGATACTTGGCTTTCTCTACTTGGCTTATTTCACTCAGCATAATCTCTTCCAGTCCAGTCCATATTGCTGCAAAAGTTGGATATTCATCCTTTCTGATAGGAGGCATAGTATTCCATTGTATATATGTACCACATCTTCTTTATCCATTCATCTGTGGATGGGCACCTTGGCTCTTTCCACAGTTTGGCGATTGTGGCCATTGCTGCAATGAGCATTGGGGTACATATGGCCCTTCTTTTCAGTACATCTGTATCTTTCGGGTAAATGCCCAGTAGTGCAATTGCAGGATCATAGGGTAGCTCTATTTTTAATTTTTTAAGGAATCTCCACACTGTTTTCCAAAGCGGCTGCACCAGTTTACATTCCCACCAACAGCGTAAGAGGGTTCCCCTTTCTCCGCAGCCTCTCCAACACTTGTTGTTTCCTGACTTGTTAATTTTGGCCATTCTGACTGTGTAAGGTGGTATCTCAGTGTAGTTTTGATTTGAATTTCCCTGATAGCTAGTGACACTGAACATTTTTTCATGTGTCTGCTAGCCATTTGTATATCTTCTATGGAGAAGTGCCTCTTCATGTCTCTTGCCCATTTTTTGATGTGTTCATCTTCTTTTTGGGTGCTGAGTTTGAGTAGTTCTTTATAGATCTTGGATACCAGCTCTTTGTCTGTAGTGTCATTTGCAAATATCTGCCTATGTTCTTTTCCAGGATTTTGATGGATTCCTGCCTCACGTTGAGGTCTTTCATCCATTTCGAGTTTGCCTTTGTGTGTGGTGTAAGAGAACGGTCTAGTTTCATTCTTCTATATGTAGCTGTCCAATTTTCCCAGCACCATTTATTGAAGAGACTGTCTTTTTTCCACTGGATGTTTTTTCCTGCTTTGTCAAAGATGATTTGCCCATAGATTTGTGGGTCCATGTCTGGACTCTCTGCTCTGTTCCATTGGTCTATTTCTCTGTTTTTGTGCCAGTACCATGCTATCTTGGTAATCACAGCTTTGTAATAAAGCCTGAAGTCAGGTAATGAGATGCCCTCAGCTTTGCTTTTCTTCTTCAGCAATTCCTTAGCGATTCGGGGTCTTTTTTGGTTCCATATAAATTTTAGGATTGTTTGTTCCAACGTTTTGAAGAATGTTGGTGGAATTTTGATCAGAATGGCATTGAAAGTGTAGATTGCTCTAGGCAGTATAGACATTTTGACAATGTTTATTCTTCCGATCCATGAGCATGGAATGCTATTCCATCTTTTTGTGTCTTCTTCAATTTCTTTTATGAGTGTTCTGTAGTTCCTCGAGTACAGATCCTTGACTTCTTTGGTTAGGTTTATTCCTAAGTATCTTATAGTTTTTGGTGCTATAGTAAACGGAATCAATTCTCTGATTTCCCTTTCTATTTTTTCATTGTTAGTGTATAAGAATGCAACTGATTTCTGTGCATTGATTTTGTATTCTGCCACATTACCGAATTGTTGGATGAGTTCTAGTAGTTTGGGGGTAGAGTCTTTTGGGTTTTCCACATAGAGACTCCTTGTTCATCGAGGAGCCTGCTTCTCCCTCTGCCTGCTCTTCTCTCTGCCTGCCTGTCCCCCTGCTTGTGCTCTCTCTCCCTCTCTTTCTCTTACAAATAAATAAATAAAAATCTTTTTTTAAAAAAGTGTGCAATTCAATGAGTTTTAGTATATTTACACCAAAAAATTTAGATTATCTTTATCATCCAAAAAAGAAACCCCAAATCCATTAGCAGTCACTCCCCAGGCCTCCCCTCCCTTACCCTGCCCCCATAACCCCCCTACCCCATCCTAGACACAACTAATGTTTTTGGCTCTATAGATTTACCTATCTGGACATTTCAGATAAAAAGAATGGGATATGTGTTCTTTTGTGATATGCTTTTTTGACTTAACATAATGTTTTCAAGTTTCACCCATGTTGTAGCATGTATCAATACGTTATTCCCTTTCATGGCCCAAAATAGCCCATTGTTAAAAAAATACCACGTTTTATTCATCCATTCATCTGTTGGTGGACATGTGAGTTGTTTCTGCTTTTCAACTATTATGAATAATGCTGATATTAACATTTTGTACAGGTTTGTGTGTGGACGTACAGTTCCAATTCTCTTGGGTAGATACCTACAAGTGGAATTGCTGGGTTCTATGGTCACTGTGTTTAAAGTCTTTGGGGGAACTGCCAGATTATTTTCCGGAGTGCTGCACCACTTACATTCCAATTAGCAATGCAGGAGGCTTCCAACCTCTCCACATCCTCCCCAACACTTGTTATTGTCTGTCTTTTCGATTATAGCCATTTTGGGGAGTGCGATATGATATCTCATCGTGGTTTTTATTTGCATTTCCCTGATGACGACTTATATTCAGCATCTTTTCACTATTTTGGAAAAAGACACGTACGGAGAGCTCAATTTAATGCAAGTTCTGAAATGTATTATTAAGCCAAAGCAAAATAGTTTTATAGACTTTGACTTTGATTTGCTAGGAAATGATGCTGTTTCAAAGTCACAGGCTTACAATTTCGGTTCAGTGAGAATTTCTTGAATTAGTAACAGGACAACTTAAGATGCGTAGCAGTGTTCCAGGTATCAGGAAGTGGCTGCATGCCAGCCAGGTAAGACAGACGGACTGCCTCAGCTTACAGAAAGGAAGCAAAAAGATCATAATTATAAGTTAGAAAGGAGGACTTAAGATAGCGTTTAAGATAGGATTAAATATCAGGGTGGATAACACGAGCTGACCTTAAATAAGCAAAGCCCTTTATAAAAATGGCCCACAATGTTGATGTGATATATAACCCTAAGTCTTGACCCAGGTTTTAAACTTTTAAAATTGCAGCATGCTATTTAAGATCTTCTCTGAAAGCTAGATGACGAAATAAACAACTTATCTGGGTTCCGTTTAGCCCTGAATCCTATAATTACATAATTCCTGGCTAACACCAAGTTTTCCTTTAAGAACATAATAAAAGCATACTGTTTTAAACAACCCAGCAATTCATATGTCATGTGAATAATCAGCCAAGAAACTTATCTTTTTGTTTCAAAGCTGTTGACTTTTATGTAAGAACTCTATACTTCTTCCAGGTTGTGCTCTAGTAATTTATTCATTGGTATCACAATTTTAACAAGTTTCTGACAAAGAACAGGTGACATGAGTTGGGAGTCATCAGAAGTTCAGCATAAAGTTCTTTTTGTCACTGTTCGAAATCCCCAGACAAGAGGAAACAGATGGATTTGGTTACATTAGCCTTGCTGTGCCAAATAAACAGTCGAAGAAAACGTTAACTATCCTTTCGTTGCATGTCTGGACCTAGACTAGGAACAGTGCTTGATGTTAACCACGCTAGCTTGTCACTGCTAAATATTTAATGATAGAAGCTGGATATTTTAAAAATAAACAATATTTAAAAGTGTACTTGAATCCTCATTGGATGACTTCATTTATTTATGAAGTCATCATAAAATGGATGCCGATTAATGGTGAGTCTGACTATGCTGAGTGGAGGAAAGGGTTTTGGATTCCTTAGGGAAGTCCTTGGGGGCCAGGCAGCATTCCAAGTGGGCTTTGAAACACGGGTAAAATGGGGATTTTAGAGGGATGATAAAGCTAAGGGCGGCATTTACATCTAAAAAAAAAAATCAAACTTAGTTATGAGTAAAACTTCCTCTCGAGAAAGAGGTGGAGTGACATCCTCACATTGAAGAAATAGGTGAATGTCTACCGAAGTCGTTCGGGCAAGGAGCGGAGCAGCTCAAGAACAACCAAGCCAGAGATGCTGCCTTTACGGGGCTAGAGGAATACACAAAGCAAATGAGAAATGATAATACATAATAGTGGAAACGGAATGGTGTGGGCAGAGGCAGAGTCCAAGCTGGGGGTGTAGGGATAGAGGGGTGTAGCCAGATGAAAGCCAAGCTAGCTCATCGTCCCCTCCTAGCATTCAGTCATATTCAAAGGAACTACTCGACAAAGACAAATCAGAAGCCTTTTTAATCTCTTCTGCAGTGTCACAAAAATATCAGGAAGGGAGTCTTATTTTCAACATGTATTACCAAGTTAAAAGTTACTGCAAAGGAGAGAGTTCTTAAGCCAAAATGTTAATGGAATTTCAGTTAAATTGGTGGCCAGATCATGCTTATTATTTCTCCTCACTCTTTTTTAAGATTCTTTAACAGGGTAGTAAAGATATTAAAAAGGAATCAGTTCACAAGAATAATCTCCTGGGTGGATGAGAGATTTCAACAGGAAATGTCTGGAAGACAGAAAAAAATAAAGTGGACTGCATAGACACTGGGTAGTCTGATAGCAGATCTAGAATGAACTGAAGCTGTGTATTTGTGTGCATTGTGTGTGTATAATGATGTAAATGAAAAACTAATGATACTGTTAACTTGAGGTGAACAGAAACTTGTACAAGAAAGAAAATGGAACCTTAGTATACTGTGTGGTTCTGTAATGAACAATACATACATACTCGTGATGATCTAAACAATGATGAGTGATGCGGTTAAAATCAATGATAGGATGCTATTAAGGAATGGGGAAGGTGTGAGAGAGAAGGCTACATCAGCTACCTGCTGAGAACTCTCCCATTGCTTCCAATAGAATAAAAGTGAAACTCCTTGCTGTGGATTTGAAATCCCCACATCATCCAGTCCCTCTCTGCCTCCCTGATCTCATAGCCTCCAACTCTCCCGGTTTCAACCACCAGGGCGTGGTGGCACTGGCTTCTTTCTCTTCTTTAAACAAGTCAGGGTCTTTCTCTCCTCAAGGCCTTTATCCTTGATCAATTCTTGATCCTTTTTCTGTGTGAAGTGTTCTTTTGGCAGAGAATAAGTCATTGCCGGATACCCACTCTCCTCTTCTTCCACAGTTACAGAACTTTAGCTCAGCTCATAGCTGCCCAGAAGAGAAACCACATTTCAAGTTTCTCTTGCAGCTACATATGTCTATGTGACTACATTCTGGCCAAAAGTAGATGGCAGAAGAGGTGGGAAATTGCTGAACTGTGCCCTTATAGACAAGGGATATGCCCTTCTCCTTCCACCATATTGCCATTAGAACATAAAGGTGGTGCAGCCATCCTGGACTGTACTGATGGTGGAGCAAGAAACTAGAAGAAGCCTGGACCCCTGGAAGGTCAGGCTCCATGCTCTAGATTCTCTTTCTTCTCCCTCTGGCCCTCCCACCACTCACACAGGCTCTCCTTCTCTCTCTGAAATAAATAAATAAATCTTAAAAAAGAACAAGTGTCATACCCAAGTTATTTGGAAATATAGAGGTACGTTTGGAGAAACAGCAGATAAAATATTCTTAAGTGGCTGCTTCTAGGAACCAGGACTAAAACGGGACACAGGGTGCTGTTGCTTTTTATTATAAATGCTTTAATATTCTTTGCTTTTTTTTAACTTTGGGAAAGATCAAACTCAAAAATAAGCAAATCAATAAAACACTGTGGTGTCACCAACTGATGTGGAAGAAGAATGTCTAGTGACATGGAAAGATAGCCATGACATGAAAACAAAATGAATAGGTTAAATAACAGATCAGTATATAGAGCAAGTTTCAGTTTTGTATATGTATAAAACACATAGGCACAAAAAAGACCATGTTAAAGTCAATGCATATGGCAAATTCCTAACTTCAAATGAAGGTGAATATTTAATTTTTTATTAATAGAATCAGTTTTTCCTGATCAACAATGTTGAATGAATATTTAAAGACTTCAGTTCAGAAGGGATACTGTGTTCCCAGAGGCCTTTGCCAAGCCCTTGCTTTTAGTTGTCTAATGAGGAGTTTTACCTATTCTGAGAGCAGTAAGTACCCACTGAAGTATAATAAGCAAAGCTAATGTGAAAAATATTGGTTGTAGGCAGATTTCTCTCCCCTCTGTTGTGCAAATGGTTTGGAAAGGCAAGCTTTGAATCACAGAAATGAGTTAGGAAGCAGTTGAGGCAATCAAAGCAAGAAATGAGGAATATCTAATCTTATCATAGGAGAGTAGCAATCTGGTAGAGTGAAGGGGGCTGGCTCAAGAACAACAGCGTGGTGTTAGCAGGATGGGTGGTGAGAGTGAGAAGTTCCCAAAGCTGTAAGCTCCCAGGGGGCAAGGACCATTTTGGCCTCATATACTGCTCCATACAGGCCCACCTCACACAGCCTCTGGTGCATACTGCCATCAATAAATGTCTGTGATCTAAAGAAGAGGAAAGAATCAAAGATGAGGCTCAGAAGGCTTACCTGGGTGAGGGAAGAGGTGTTGCTGAGCAGGAACACGAGGGCCAATGTGGGTAGAAGGAGACCAAGAAGGAGTATTATCATTCCTGGAGCTCATTCACACGAAGGACATCAGTGAACAGCTGGGTCTCCGGGACTGGAAGATCTTGGCTTGAGATAGGTTTGAGAGTCACCAGCATGAAGATGGTCCCTTGACTCAGAGAAGGGAATAATACTTCATTAGAAGAGTATATTGGGTGAGAGGAGAAGATAGGACAGACCCTCTGAGCAGCTCCCAAATTAAAGGACAGCTGGCTAAGGAGGAGAATCAAAGAGTGACCTGAGAGGCAGGGGCCGGATATCTGGCATCACAAAAGAAGGAAGAGTCCGCAGTGAGGAATAGTTACCAATAGAGCATCAAATCAGTCCTGAAAAACACCTGTGGTGTTTAGAACAAAGGGGTTATTGGTGGCGTTGGGTAGGGGTTTTAGGATGCACAGGGCAATTGGAGATTGGGAACCATTTTACTGCATTAAGGAGACTGATGGGATGATCTACCACCTTTTCCCCCTTTAAATTTTTCCCCTTTATTTTGAATGTGTCTCTGAACTTGTACCCACCACTGCACTGTCACCTTCCTATCAACATTCCGATGACGAGTTTGGCAGCAGAGAAGTTTTTCCACTTGGTCACACTGGTAATCTGTGCACTATCAGGGACTTGTTTGTGGTGGTTCCGAGCATGGCTGCCACAAAACCAGTCCTCCAAGTACTTGGCTCTCCCTGCAGCATGATTAGATCCACAGTTCCGTGTGTCTTTCCCATCTTTCTTAGTATAAAGACACGTACACACGCACAAATCCAGAAAAGGATAATGGACTTTGTGACCTTAAAAATTACACTGCCACCTTATTCTAGATTATTGATTGACATTTGCATTGTGTATTTTCTCACCTTTCTTGGCCAAGGGTATTCTCAGCCTGCGACTATTCTCTGAATATAGCCTTTCCCCTTCTTCTTTCATTCCCTCCAGCCATCATTTCCCTTTCTACCCTACCTCCATAAGATCATTCCTTTTCCTTGATAATCATACTGTCCTGTTTCTTTTTTTTTTTAAAGAATTTATTTATTTGACAGAGACAGAGATCACAAGTAGGCAGAGAGAGAGAGAGGAGGAAGCAGGCTCCCTGCTGAGCAGAGAACCTGACGCGGGCCTTAATCCCAGGACCCTGAGATCATGACCTGAGCTGAAGGCAGAGGCTTTAACCCACTGAGCCACCCAGGCACCCAACTTGTCCTGTTTCTTGCTTCTCCTTGAACAACATGAAATCTCTCTCTGTCATCCTTCTCATCTTTCCTTTCATGACTTTATCTTTGTAATAATTCATGGAAGCAGTATGTGATTTGGAAAATTATATAGGAATGTTAAGGACGTGATGGTTTTGTGGTTGAGTGTGCTGTGTTCAAATGAAATGCTTCTAATTATATATTACGTGTTTTATCATCAAAACATTTATTCACAAAACACTTTACTGAGCACCTTCTTGGTGCTATTGATATGTGCTATCAATACGAAGAGCAAATACAAGCCCCAGGAATTATGTAATAAATTTGTGAATGACTGAGAAACCTCAAGCAGCCACTGACAGTAGGTTTGAGGGACAGGATGAGATGAGATTAGTCTTTATACTTGGAAAGTCCTGGAGATAAAGCTAGAGTGACACTTCACAGGAGGAGTGATGGTCTCTGTTTCAGCAGCCCAGATAAGAGCAGCTGAAGTGATGAATGGGAGGTCTTGGGTTCCATTTAGTGATGAACAGGAGTGGATAAAGCACCCCACACTTCACCGTGGCTTTCTGATGATGAACACCTCTTGATTGGAATGGCCACCAACCAAAGGAAGAATGGGATTTAACACCATTTCTTGATGATCCGAGGGGCCAGGGGTTAGCTCTGCAAAAATCATTATCATACCACCTGTAATTAATGTAGGGATCTTTGAGAGGAAATATTGTGTATGCATCAGATGTAGTAATGAAGACTTTTGGCTTAGTGTCCAGAGACTGTAATTTGGTCTGGTTCTGTCACTAATTTTATGACTGTTAGCAAATTAATTCACTTGTCTGAATTAATGAAACTTGGTCTCAATTTCCTCCACTACAGTTGAGAGAGCTGATGGCTCTCGAGATCCTGCTTCTGCAATTATGTGAGTCTTTTAGCTCAGTTTCTTTCTTTCTTCTTTCTTTTTTTTCAGGGTATTTGCTTTTCCTGGGCTCAGACATAATGGCATTTATCAACCTAATCATTGCAATGAATCTGTTCTACAGTTCTCATGTCAGATGAGAAAACGTTTTGGGTACTTCTCACTTAATATTTACCTTTCTTGTATATAAACAGCAGAACTCCCTCAGCTTAGATACGGGAACATGGAGGTGGAACAATGGGAAATCACTCCGTTGTAATGGTATTAACTATAACATGGTTGTATCAACTCTAAAATAGGGCCAGATGCCTACGGCAACAGAATAACCTATCAGGAAGTGGTGGAAAGAGAGAGCAGAGTACATTCATTCTTCAGTAATCTCAGGGTCTAGTCAACACACAACAGGAAAAAAATCATAGATGCAGATTATTCATTTTGATAAATAAAGTTTTGGTACAGATAACTGGTAAGACCTATATATTATATCAATTGCCAAATGATGATTTATGGTTCAGAACTGCAATTTCCAGAATCACTTGGTGATTGCATTAGCAGGCTTTGGCAGGACTACGGAACCTCTCTGATGATTCCCTGGGTACAGAATACATAGCAGTATCTGCCCCTCCCCTACACATAGAGTTAAGTGATGGTCCAAGAGGCGTCAAAGAAAAGGATGTATTTAATGCTTTGAGGGGTTATGGGGAGAATCGAAAATTGAAACATATGGAAGTTGAATGGCCCTGAGTAAGAACTGCTCGTTTCTACTCATAGGAGAGACTTTTGCATCCCTTTCCCTACCACGCACCCTGAGGGTTCCCTCTATAGGCTTAGGATAGCCAGATTTCCAGAGGGAGAATGGGTCTGTTCCCAATCAGGAGAGGCAAGACCCGGCAATGGTCCCTAGTGCGGGCACAAAGAGCTATTTTGCTTTTTTTTAAAAAAGAGTAGCTGTAGTAGCTGTTAAAAGTTGTTCTCTCTCTCTCTCCCTCTCTCTCTCTCTCTCTCTCTCTCTCTCTCTCTCTCTCTTCCCCTCTCTCTTTCTTTTCCATCTCTCTATTCTCTCAAGACAGCTCCCCAACCACAAAAAGCATGGCTACAAGAAGTGCCGGGCGTCAAGCCCCACTGCTAATGCTCACCCATTCTTGTAACTCCTTTCTTCCCAACCACACAGTTAAATGTTCGAGAGATAATAAGCGTTTCCCTCTGTTTATCCCTAAAGGGGTCCATGGAGACATTCTTTCATCATTTCCTGGCTTGGTGAGAGAGGATGTTGTTAACCAACTGCCATTTTACTGGTGAGATTACAGTGTCAAGACTGAAGGGCAGCTGGTTTGCTTCACCGATAAAAGAACGAAAGCCCTTGCTTGTAAATAGCTTTGTCTGCTTTAGCAACCTCTTAAATCGTCTTGCTACCCTCACATTCCCCAACTGCTGCTTCAAAACCTCTGTTCCATTCCTAGGTTATGTTACCCTGGTGACTAATCTTGATAATCAGCTCTTGGACGTTTCTGTGGAGGCAGTGTCTTAGCACCTTTGTGTGATGGCTTTGAATGTGGTGGGACAGGTGACTGTGGCCTGCGGGCAGGTGTGCCTGTGCCTGGTAATGGTGGTGATGGGGTAGGGTGGGGAAGTGAGATGCTCCCTTGCTGGGATCCAAACAGTGGTGTGCTACTGAATTTTGCCACCACTTTGCATCACATGATTACCTTAAACATAAGAAAGGGGATTTATTCCCAGCCAATGCCCAGCTGCTGGAGAGGGTAATCTCTTCGTTTTTCAGAAATTCTAAATCTCACCTCCAAGTTCTGCTAGGAGTTGATACTGACCTACTTCGTCTTCTAGAAATGCTCACATGACAGAGTTTGCAACAGTTTCTGGAAAAAGAGGTAGGGTGAGAGGAGAAAAGAATATAGAGTCTAAATGAACCAAAAAAGGAGGAGTCAGAGGAGGAGGGGAAAAGAAGAGGAAAGGGAAGTGGAAGAGGAGGGAGGGAGAGGGAGGAGGAGCAGGAAGAGGAGAAGGAGGAGGGGGAGGTAGTGGGGAGAACAGGAAACTGAAGAAGGAGAGGGAGGAGGGGAAGGTAATGGGTTGATGAAATGAGGCCAGTTTTTGAAGGAAAAAAAAAAAAGCATTTGTCATTATCTCTTCCCAAGGCTTCCAGAAACTTCCCACTGTGTAATGCTTAGTTCACTCACAAAAGGGTTTTTTAACTCCTCATGCGTTTCTTTCTGAGCTTAGGCAGAAATTACTCCAGATGGCAGCTTAGTAAGTGGGCGGGAAGAGCTAAACCAGCTCTGCTCGTCCTAGGCTTTCTCAGAGCATGGTCCACGGGCCTTTCTCAGAGTTACCTAGGGCTCTAGTGTTTTTTAAGAAGGACACATTCCTGGACCTAAATCATATCTCCAGGGGTGGATTCTGGGAATTTGCAATCTTCAGGCGTTTTTGCTTTTTTGTATTTAAGGAGGAAGGGCCTCAGATACTTCTTAATGCCCATAAAAATTTGTGAATCTCTGCTTTAATCCGTTAAGCCTCAGAGCTCTGTTTTTCTCTCGTTAAAGATAGCATTTAACAGTGTTTTAGCATTTGAATCATCAGCCAAGAAATGTGGGTGTTGCTTAGCTCTAAGCATCCTGAAACACTAAAGAAATATGTGTGTACAAATACTGAAAGAGAGAACTGTGGCTGCATCGGTGACAGAGTCAGAGAGCATGAAAGATGCCAGCATAATAGGTCCCTTAAACCAGTGGGAACTAGGAACCACATGCATGGATAGCTTAAACACACAAGTAAGCATATTATCCTGAGAAAGATGGTGCACCAGCAAACGAAGTTCCAATAAGGAAGTGGCTGCACTGCAGTGAATTTCTAGCACACAGAAGGACTCTTGACTGGCACACACCGCAGTACCCACAGTGTGTGGGCTGTAAGTCCAGCTACTATAATCTAAGACAGAAGTACCTCATGATCTAGTGCCTAGCCAGTTGGCTAACTTATCCCCATCCCACAGACTCATGCTGCCATGTTTTCTCTGGTGGGCTCCTTGTGCATGAGCTTCCAGAAGATACTCATGAATGACCTACAAAGCAGAGGGAAGTGAGGATCATGAAGAAGGGCCCAGATCGCCAATGGTGTGCTGAGAAATAAAACGGCAAGGGCATCAGAAGGCCTGGTGTTCAAGAATCCTCAAGGCAACAGACAAAGACAACCACATAGAAGTCCCTACGTTTTCCATTTTGTGTCCCATAATGATCCATCCATTAAATGTCATTTTTCATGGGTAGGAGTTGAAAGAAGAAATTCCTGCATGCACTGAAACTGAAACCAAACTAAATCTATCAAAAATAAGATTATTAAATAAACAATAAGACCGATGAATCAAACATTCTGAGAAGAGAACAGTCAATGGCAGTTTACTTTTGGTCTCTAGAATTAAAGATTTTTGGCAGTCAAGTATTTGCTTTGAGTGGATTAAGTGAACATTTTGTGAAGTGATGAATTGAACAGAAAACAATTCTGGGGGTGTCTGGCTGGCTCAGTTGATGGAGCTTGCAACTCTTGATCTTGGGGTTGTGAGTTCGAGCCCCACATTTGGTGTAGAGATTCTTAAAAATAAAATATTTTAAAAAAGAAAGAAAACAATTCTGTTTTTTGTTTATAAAGGTTTATGTTGATAAATTACTTCTCTGGTTTTACTTAATCCTAATAGGTTTTGATAAATACTGCTTACCTCCTATTCACACTA
>PITA01001397.1:179209-191692 GCA_004023965.1 Spilogale gracilis
TCCTAATAGGTTTTGATAAATACTGCTTACCTCCTATTCACACTACATCCTTTTTCTTTTTTTTTTTTTTTTTTTTTTTTTTTTTTTTTTTTTTTGGCTTTTCTAAACAGGTAGGTGACTAGGAAGATGTGGCCAGCAGGGACAGAGGAAGAAAAAGCTGCTCAGAGAAAGGGAACAGCATTGTGTAAACATTTTGCAGCAAAGAAGAACTTACAGCCTTTCAGGTGCTAAATGGAAACCAGTAACTGGAGTGGGGGAAGCTCAGGGGGAAGCTCAGGGACAGTGACCATGATGATGGGCGTGCCATCACATGGGGCCCGGGTGATGGTGCCAAGGGAACTGGATTCCTTGTGGGTGACGGAATGCTGTCAGAGGAGCTTGGAGTGACCCAACCCACATGTTCAAAGATGTGAATTTTTTTCTCAAAATTTGCAATAAAAAAAGGCAGAATAAGAGGAAAATATAATAGTTCATAGTTTGTCATTCTCCTGATTTTTTGGGTTGGTCGACTAAGTGTTGCTGACAATTAATTGATTAGACTTTGTATTTTATTTTATTTATTTTTAAAATATTTTTATTTATTTTATTTGACAGGGAGAGTGAGAGAGCACAAGCCGGGGGAAGCAGCGGAGGGAGGGGGAGAAGCAGGCTCCCCGCTGAGCAGGGAGCCTGACAAGGACCTCGATCCCTGGGATCACCATGTTAACCGAAGGCAGATGCTTAACCCACTGAGCCATCCAGGTGCCTCTAGACTTTGTATTATTTTAAAAAGCAATAAATATAGATATCTCCCACTTTTCAGAAATTCACATTCATTCCACCACTTTGCCTCTCCGAAGAACCTACATGAGTACCTGCTTTTAATAACCATAAGAAATCCAGAGAGGTGTTTGCTCTCTGGGGGAAAAAAGAGGGAAAGAAAAAACAGCGGTCAGCGTTGGGCTTTTGGTGGCAAGCCCTTACCGACGCAGCACCCGGCACACCCGCGCAGCGAGGCTGTGGCCGCCAACTTCCTTCCGTGGGACCACACTCGGCATCTCAGCGTGAAGCCTCCCGAGCTCTGAACTGCGTCTGTGAGCACACCTGGGCTTTATCTCCAGTTGTTCTCTGCATCCATTAGCAAGATGTGTCTGTCCTAGGTATCAGAGAACTCTAACGGGCACCTGAGTGGCTCGGTCAACTGAGCATCCATCTCCTGGTTTTAGCTCAGGTCATGATCTCAGAGAGTCCTGAGATCAAGCCCCGCATTGGGCATGGAGCCTGCTGAAGATTCATTCTCTCCCTCCTTGTCTGCGCCTCCCCAACTCTCCCTCTCTGAAAGGAAGGAAGGAAGGAAGGAAGGAAGGAAGGAAGGAAGGAAGGAAGGAAGGAAGGAAGGAAGGAAGAGAAAGAAAGAAAGAAAGAGAAAGAAAGAAAGAGAAAGAAAGAAAGAAAGAAAGAAAGAAAGAAAGAAAGAAAGAAAGAAAGAAAGAAAGAAAGAAAGAGAAAAGCCTAAGAGAGTTTATCTTTTGAGTCTGGAAATGCTCAAAAATTTTCCATATAAGTGAATGGTGATTACCTCCAAGCTTTACAACATTGGTTCACGGAGGGTTTCATAGGAGCATTCTACTTTTGGATGGGGGGAGGGGCAACCTGTACTCAAAACAACGACCATACTTTGGGGATGGCTCAACACCCGTAGCCAGCAACCAGCCTGGGACCCCAAGTCATGATAGATGCCCCATGATTTCTTCTTGCTAATGCTGCTTACTCTATTTCTGTCTGGGAAAGCAAATACCCAGAGAAGGAATATAAATCAATGTTGTCTGTAAAACATTATCAAAAGGGATACAAAAGGAGGCTATGAATGCAGTGAATAGAAACAACAGAAAATGTTGTCATGAAATAGGTGTTGGACTTCTGAGTTGTTAACTGCATATACGAAGTCACTGTTTATGATTTGTAATATTCCTCACGACATAAGCCAGGGCTCCCGGGTGGCTCATTCAGTGAAGCATCTGCCTTCGGCTCAGGTCATGATCCCAGGATCCTGGGATCCAGCCCTGAGTGGGGCTCCCAGCTCATTAGGGAGCCTGCTTCTCCTTCCCTCCTCCCCTCCCCCATTTATTCCCCCACACTGCACTCATGCTTTCTCTCTCACTCTCACTTTCTCTCTATCTCAAATAAATAAATAATATCTTTTAAAAATGAATTTAAAAAATTACTGATCAATCATCACTTATGTATTTTGAAAGAAAAAATCCACTGTATTTTCAAATATCATCACTTTCCTCCCTACTTTCTCCATTTCTGTATTTATTGTTGCATTGGTAATCTGTTCATTCATCAATTTTTTGGAAGCCCAGCTTCAAAATTCCACCGCCCCATACTGTCCCAAATAAAATTGTTGACACTCAGAAACTTAAAAAAACTTAAGTAAGAATTTTTCATGTAGATATGATCCTAATTCACCCAGCGTAAAAATGACCTTTGTGAGCAAAAATAAAAGGAACAAAAAATCAACTTTGAGAGGGGATGTGATTTCAATGTTGTACCATTTCCAAAGTACTCACTATGTCCCTCAGATATTCCCCGTGTCTTCTATTACTCCATTGGGTATATCATTCAGGAACTTACTTAAACCCTTTTTGAACTCAATTATGCTTTCAATCTGTGCCTCTTAATGGGGTGAGGAATTGCTTGATTTCATAGGTGTTTGGAAATTGTATTTATCTTAAATTCACTTCCTTAAATTATACTTTCAAAATGTCACTAGAGCTCTATGCTCAGTCTCTACCCAAGCTTGGTGTCCCCCTCCTTCTGGGGTGATATTGCAGGGGGGAGGGACAACAATGCTCCTCTGTACTCTTAGGGGAGAGATTGATGACGAGGACATCAGAGGAGGGGGACACCACCGACACACAATCAAAAAGGAGCCACTGCTTACTAGCCTGGCTTCCTTAGGAGAAAGGAAATTAAATAAAGCTTGATGGAAACCCTAAGGATAGGAGGCGACCATAGTCATCAGGCTGGGGAGTATAGGCAGCTTGGGGTGCAGTACTTGCTCTTACTAGCATGTTGTTTAATGTCTCTAAGTCTCATCCCTTCTTCCCCTGATAGTGTCTGAGTGTGCTATGGTTCCTACGGCATTTCATTTGCACACGCCCCCCCCCCCCCCCCGAGAATGTGATGTTTCGTTGGCATTTGTTTTCAGGTGCAGGACTTTGAGCCCATGCTTTCAGAATACTCCATTACGACTTTGCAGGAGTCGAAGTGATAGCTGGATCCCATGATTATTGAAGCATGGTTGCTTACCCTGAAACTTTCTATTTCCATTCTGGCCACTCTTAGAGCTCAGCAAGCACTTCAACCATTTATCCTTATCCGCTTGGCATTCAGCTTCTGGAAAAACTTAGCATGATATACGAACTCAAAGATTCCAATTCTGGGTCATTTGTAAAAATTTAAGACTAATTCTAGCACACATTCCTAAGAAGTCACTAGTATTGGCAGTTTCTATTTAGAGAAGAATCATCCATCTATCCCTAATCTTTGACTGAGTTCCCAGCTCTTCTGGTCTGGATTTATTTTATTTTAGGACTAAAGCCATGGACCCAAGGTAATTTGCACATTAGCTTTAGATGGCTATTCCATCTGTATTTGAGATTTGACTTTTTGCACAATTAGCTTTTAGCTCCTGATAACCATTCCTAAGAATCAATTCAAGGGCACCTGGGTGGCTCAGTCATTAAGTGGCTGCCTTCGGCGCAGGTCATGATCCTAGAATCCCGGGATTGAGCCCTGCATCAGGCTCCCTGCTCAGCGGGAAGCCTGCTTCTCCCTCTCTCACTCCCCCTGCTTGTGTTCCTTCACTAGATGTGTTTCTCTTTGTCAAAAAAATAAATAAAATCTTAAAAAAAAAAAAAAAGAATCAATGCCAGCCTCCGGTTGGAGACACCAAGTCTGACCCCTAAGTATGCAGCCATATTGGCTTTTTTGCTAACTCTCCTTTGCTGGGCATTGTGTCAACATGTGTGATGGGACTTCACTAGGGACACAAATTGCAATTCTAATTGTTTTAATGTCATTATACCCCAGAGAGTTCTTGTCATGAATTAAGCAACATAGCTGAAATTGATATTTAACTTTATAAACTTCAAGTGCTGGAAAGCCTGAAATCACCAAATTACATAGGAATCACTTGCAAAGCTTTCCTTCTGCTGTTGTGTTTCGTCAGCTCTGAAATATTAGGCAGGTGTGGATTTCAGTCCCATGAAAGCTGTGTACTTCCTAAATACAGTAGAGTGAGGAAATGCTGAGGTACCTTCCCTGTTAGCTGTTGGGCTTTGTCCCTGATGATGGGAACAAATGCGGTCACTCTGCATTTTAAAGATTTTATTTACTTATTTATTTGAGAGAGAGAGGGAGAGAAGAGAGAGAGGGAGAGAAGAGAGAGAGAGAGCAAGCGTGTGCGCATAAGCAGGGTGGGGCAGAGGGAGAAGGAGAGAAATTCAACACGGGGCTCAATCTCATGACTCTGGGATCATGGGATCATGGCCTTGGCTGAAATTAAGAGTCATATGCTAAACCCACTGAGCCACCCAGGTGCCCTGCCACTCTTCATTTTAAAAGCCAGGAGTGAATCCTGCATCCTCGATACTTTTTTGTTCTGATTCCAAATTCCAATAATATAAATAAAAACCAAGCCTCTCTTGCATTAAAATCTCCCTCTTGCTTGTCTGGTGCACTGTTATTTACAAATCCCTGTCCCACTCCCTCTGCTTCCCAAATCCAGACCAGTATGGACAGATATCCTGAGAGCCTTGACTCAGAGCTTTGGTAAATCAGTTTGTTCTCTTTCAGCAAACAGGTCTGGAACAGCCGGGAAAGTTCCTGGGGGCAGGCTGGGGTAGAAGAACCCACCTACTTTTTTTCTGCGTTCTTCAATCTCCCTAATCTCCCTGAATGCCACCAATTCTGTCTCTGTGTGCTCTACTCAACTCCTAACCTAGTGTCCTTCCATCACAGGGGACCAGCTGGGGGGGGGGGGATAGAGCGACTGCACGCCTCTCACTCCTCCTCAATGACAGCCTTTCAAACCACTGAGTCTTCTGTGAGCTTTTCAATGCTTCTTGTTATTTCATCCAAAAAATCTGGGAGTTAGGAGTCCTAGGTTCAAGTTCTCATTTTGCTACTAACTGAGTTACCGTGGGCAAGTGGTTCGACTTTCCATTCCCCATCTTTCAGCCTCAGTCTGGAGACGAGAATGTTAGATTTGACGGCATCCCACACTCCCTTTAGATCCGGGACTCCACAGTGGAAGAATCTTTGCGTGTCTGCTCTGACTGAGACACATAACAGAAGTCCTGGAGCCTGCCGGTCAGTAACTATGGTGCAGTCGGGGACTACAGGCATACAAACCGAAGTCAAGTTTATCAGTCTTAGGCTATGTGTTATGAAATACTCGAGCAGCTGACTTCTGAGGCTCACAATTTTGATTGCAAGGCTTGAAAATAATACTGATTATAGTTTGTAAACAAATCTATGAGCTCTAGGGAGGCCAAATATCATCGCAACCTTTTGCAATTTGTTGGCATAGGGACAGACATCTGCAAATTGTAGATATTTACATAGATGAAATACAATACTCCAAGGGGATTAGACTACATTTCAGTAAAAATGAAATGTCCAGTCACCATATTATAAATTTAATTCCAACCAGAATCTTTATTAAGCCTTTTGGGACAGGAGAACATGGGGATATAAACATTTTAAAACTCGGCCGCTCTCCAGAAGCCGGCAGTCTAAAATGCAGCAATGTTCTTTCCAGTTGCTCAGAAGAGAATGTCCTATTTTAGTCACATGTAAGTAACTTTAATTGAACCATTAACTCCTTTTTAGCTAGTTCTTGAGACACCAAGAAAAAGTCAAGGCATGTACAGGTATTTAGAAAAATGGATACATTTTGGGGTGTGTATTCTCAGCCATACTTGACAGGGAGTCGGGATGGTTATTAGGTAAAGCTGTACACATGGGAGGTTCTGGAAAAATGATTGCTGATGGAATGACCTTGAAATCCCAATATATCTGAAAACCAGTTTTAATTAAAGGAAATAATTAGCACTTGTACACTTGAAAATTGTATGAATGGTTTGGATTTCCCTTATTTTTCTCTTTACAAATAAAGAAACTGAGGCTCGTGGAGGTTAGCTTGTCCAGGATCACCTTGTCAAGCCATCAAGGTCCCTCCACCTTTAATTTTAAATTCCATAGTTCTTTCCAAAGTCCTGCTGGTTTAAACCACAGATAAATATAGACATAAATATGGATAGAGATATTTCTCCCAGTGACTGCATGTTTTGGAGGTAAAGAAGTCCTTGAGAAAGAACAGTTTTTTGTTCTGATTTTTTTCCTCCCTCTGTCTCCTTCCCCCATCTTCCAGGCTTTCCTATATATCTTGCCTTTGGTAGCATGTGTTGAATTTTTGAAATTTCGTACCCAGGTAAAAGTTCCAGAAAAAGCCAAAAAACATAACCTTGCGAACAATTTTTTTAAAGATTTATTTATTTATTAGAGAGAGAAAAAAATGAGTGGGGAAGGGGCAAAGGGAGAGAGAATGACTCCTCAAGCAGACTCCCCACTGAGCGGGCAGCTCCTTGCGGTGCTCCATCCCAGGATCCTGAGATCACAGCCTGAGCCGAAATCAAGAGTCCAACACTTAACCCGACTGAGCCACCCAGGTGCCCTGAGAATAATTTTTAAGGAGTCCTTCAGTCTTTAAAGATTCCTTTTGGTGCCCAGTGCGTGTTGGACGGGCTTCTTAACCAGAGTGGGCATCTGGCCTGGTTTTTTATTTCCCTCTACTGCTACCTACTGGTAGTAGGTCTGCAATGGCTTCTTCCAGAGCATAGACCACGTGATCATGTCTGTCTTTAGGGTCAGATTCTCTGTTAGGACCTAAATCAGTGATTCTCAACTCTGCTTGCGGATTAGAATCATATTTGGGATGTTTCCGAAAATACTGATGCCCAAGCTCCTCCACCCCACTAGGGACTCTGGTTCAATTTGGTCTGGGAGGAGGCTCATGCACTGGTATTTTTTAAAAAGCTCACCAGAGAATTCTAATATGTAGCTAGGATTGAGAACCACTGACCTTAGCTATCAAATGTCACTAGTACAGAGATAATTAAGAAGGTTAATGTAGCCATGGAAAATATGCTTTCCATTTTGTCATATCTAGACCAGTTTTCTAATGTATGAACAATTCGCTTCAACTCTATGTGACTTTAATGAATTAAGAAAGATCGAAATCAATTATTTTCTCTGCAAACTTTTAGGATTTTCCTCATAACTAAAGTGGAGTCCAGCCTAAAATGAGTCAGCCTTATTATTTCTCACATTTCATATTTATAACCTATGATATAAACAAATGCTAAAAATAAAATGAATTATGAAAAATGTCTGATTCAGAGAGGTAGGCTTGCATTTCAAATTCGTGTTCCTATAAAGTTAGCATTTCTTTACAACATGAGTCCACGTTAGACTAAGAAATCAGAGCCTTTCTTACTGTTTTATACAGACAGATTGAAAAGATGATTTATCTGAAATTGAATTTCTGTTCAGTCGTGAAGAAAACTGAAATTTTCAGGAAAAAATAATATATGATTTGAACACACACACACTCACACACACACATCATGTATAGATCTTATGTATTTTCACAAATTGCAAATGAGTGGGAATAAAGGTTTGATCTTCTTGGAAGTGAATTTAACAAATGATTCACAGAACATATGTTAGAGTAAGTAAATATTTATCCTGTGTTCCCAGGAGATGTTCTGTAGGCCTGCAGGTAGGAAATGTCTCTACACCATGGCCAACCCCAATCCCAAACCCAAAAGAAAACATGGCGTACTTATTCTATGAATGTCAGAATCTTAAACCTCACCTATACCTGCAAGGTCTTGACTCTTGACCTGTTAGATTCCCTGAGATTAGGGAAACTGCAGTGGAGGGATTTTCTCCCTTGCAATGTGAACTTTCTGGAAAAAAAACCCAAAACTTAAAACTGAACCAAAAACCAAAGATCCCATCCAGTATCTTTAGGTCTCTAGGCCTCCTCTTTGCTTAAAAAATTTTAAGAACACACAAGGGAATCACAGTCTTGTTAGGGAGTGTTTTCTCAGTCTAATGGGGGAGAATTTTTACTGTTAGCCTCAATGGCAATTTGTACTGGAAAAAAAAAAGGTTATGTAATATAATCCATTCCTCAGTAAAATGAATCTGAAATTTCCTCTGAACTTCAAGGATTTCCAATAAATACAGCTCTTACGAAAAAACAGGGAAATGGGGGAAGAGAGGTAGAGTAAATTCAGTTGGTTTTAGTCTTATTGCCTGATTTCAATCTGATTTAAGTTCTGAAAATATCGTACAATTATTTATTTCCACAAGTTGCAATAAAGAGAAGAAATGAATTGCAAAACTAGGGAGACAGAATCTTGAAATAATCTGAAAACAATCTACCAGCCAGATTCATCCTTGTGTTATCTATAGGGTTAGATTGTAGTTCTGTGAATTTCTCTGTTATAATTTTGTATTAGGCAAGATTCTAATTCTGCTCACTCCAAACACACCTCAGGGACTTTCTGAACTTCTGTTAAAATCATTTTGTACAAGGGAGGAAATAATTTCAGTGCCCTTTGGTACCGAAAAGTAGACAGCCAGCCCTAAATTCCTGAGATTATAGTGTGGATATGTCAACCAAAATGCTATCACTAAGATGAATTGTTCCACCTGGTTCTATTTAAAACCAAATGGGATTATTCACAGAGATCCAATCTACTTGACTTAAACATCAGTCTCCTTGGGAGGGAAGGTTCATTATTTGGAATCCAGATGGAGGTTTAAAATAGAGTGGGTGGGGAACCAGAGAGCTTGTCCCTTATCTAGGGTTGTTACAGTGTTGGAGCTCAGACTAAATCCAGATGTTTTGCTGTTCACCAGCATCCTGCTGCCTGGGGAACCCTACTGTTGACTTCATTGGCAGCAGTACCCTCTTTTTGGTTCTTTTGAGAAATGTCAGCTTCTGCAAGTTTTTAACCAATGTCTTCCTTTTTTTTTTTTTTTTTCTCAATGGTGCACTGTATCATTCGAATGTTAAATTTAGAGCTCTGTATATTCAAAAGAGGTTGCTGGGGAATGTCTGGTCCATTTCAGCTACCTTGCAGAAATGCAGCAAAATTATGAGGTGAAAGATACCTGAAGTCTTTACAAGGGTACACAGGTAGGATTACTACTTCTCAGGAGAAAAACAAGTTATTTAAGAGATTACATTTGTCAGGAAGGGAAAGCCAAGATTAGGCTGACAGTAGAAACCACAATCTAGGAGACCAGAGATTTTAGGAATAACGAAAAATCTGGGAAAGTGTTTTGATATTGTCAGCATGTTTTCTGTATTTCATATTTTCAAACAACTAAAAATATATGTATTTAATCAATAGTATAGTTATACTTAATCTTACAATAAGTACATTATCAATTTTTAAAATATGGATATAGTTAATAATACAGTGTGCATAATCTGTGTAAGAGTTTATTCTCAATTCAGATGTCGGGCCTAAGAAAAAAATTTGTAGAAAACATATAGTCTCTGTCAACTTCCCATGGAAAACACATTATTATACTTTCTTTCCTTTTTTAAAAAAAGGATTTATTGGGATGCCTGGGTGGCTCAGTTGGTTAAGCGACTGCCTTCGGCTCAGGTCATGATCCCGGAGACCCAGGATCGAGTCCCACATCGGGCTCCCTGCTCGGCGGGAAGCCTGCTTCTCCCTCTCTCACTCCCCCTGCTTGTGTTCCCTCTCTCGCTGTGTTTCTCTCTGTCAAATAAATAAAATCTTAAAAAAAATAAAAATAAAAAAGGATTTATTTATTTACTTATTCATTTGAGAACGAGAGTAAGAAAGAGAGAGCACGAGAGGGGTAGGGTCAGAGGGAGAAGCAGACTCCCCAGTGAGCATGGAGCCCAATGCGGGACTTGAGGCCGGTATTCCAGGATCATGACCTGAGCCAAAGGCAGTTGTTTAACCGACTGAGTCACCCGGGAGCCCTATTACTATAATTTCTATGCTGGAGGTGATGATTTTACCAGAATGTAAACTCTGTGAGAGCAGCAACTTGTGCTTCTTTCTTTTACTGCAGTGGCTTTGGTGCCTTGGATAGGACCTGGAATGTAATCGGTACTGGAAATACTCGTTGAACCAATGGCTTTTCTGAAACAGGTGTAAATTGGTCAACCAGTAGCCAGGACTGGAAACTTGGGAGGATTTACCAAGGTCCAAGAGCCTTTCATACTTGGATCTTAGTCTCACTTTCAGGTTGAGTTGATCATCCATTTGGGAATAAGGAAGGGATTTCATCTCTGACTCCAATTTCCGTTTTCCAAATCTTCAGCCCTATGTTTACAGGGAGGTGTCTGCCTTGGTGGTTTGTAATGCCACCGATGACAATGGAAAGAAGAGTTCTGGGTCCTCCACCTGCCTCTCCTCAGGGTGTCGTGCACACAGTAGGTATATAATACATATTGGTAGAGTTGCACAGGACTATGCAGCTCATGTCTTAAGGGTTGCTTTCTATTTTTCTTGGCAAATGTTAACCCTGAAACGAATCAACACAAGATATCAACACATAGATATATTGTTATTTAGGCCTGCCACATGATTAAGTTTCGTTTTACTTCCAGACCTAAAACGAAAAGCAGTTAACGTGTGGAGAAATGCTGCACAACTCCCTTGCACTTGCCAGTCATTTTCAAAATAAGTGCTATCGGCAGAATTTTCCATGCGGTTTGTTAATAGATTTATATTCTATTAAGATGTTCTGGTTAAGTGTTTCAATAGGAGGCCCCCTCAAGTGCCAAGTTGTTGAACATCAATGGGCTGAACTTGCTCTAGGCCGCCCCCACCCGGCCAGGAAGGAGCTGGGCACCCCAGGAGAGGGGACAAGGAGTGTGCTTCACCACCTCCCTGCCACACCTTCCTGGGTCCATGCATGGTCCTTAGAGTAGGTACAGTGAGCATTACATGTCAACTTTAACACTTCTTACTTCCTTTCCAGGTAGGAATATTCATATCTATGACCTTGGGATCCCCAGTTTTCCCATCTGAAAAAAACCCTATGGTTTTGCTGGATATTCAGTTTGGTTTGTAATAATTGATGTCTCGATGCAAATGCAGTGTGCGAGAGTAGCAGCTTCCCCAGAAGGGCGTACCGAGCCTTCAGGTGATTTCCTGCCCCGCACTCTGACCACAAACTCCTGCCATTGGCTGGGAGCTCCACCTTGAAGGCGCATTTATGTCATGAAGTTGGGTGGCAGGTCAATGGAATCTTTGCCACTGTGGATGAACAAAAGCACGCAGGGATGCTTCAAACTGTGATGGTCATCTAAAGAGTGGGTTTTTTTTTTTTTTTCTAAACCAAAAAGGCCCATGATCGAAGATGGGTTAATGCGAAGCCAGATCACTCTCTGATCCCCAAAACTATAAATTCACTGCCTTTAGCTGTTCTATTTTGTACAGGAAGGTGAGAAAGTGACTTCTATCTTGTCATTTCTATATGAGAAGGTTAGCTTTAAATTCTTCTTGCTTGGAGCACATGGACCAAATACATGCTAGAACCAAACAAAGCCTCTAGCTTAGAAATTTTTTGATACAGTAACATATAGAAAGAGTTGTTTTAATTACACAGGTCAAAGAGAATAGCAGAGAGTTAAAACCCTGCGAGAAAGTGATAGAAAAAAAATGCTAATAGGTACATAAGAAATGCATCTAGATAATAATAATAATAATAATAATAATAAAACTTGGGGGCGCCTGGGTGGCTCAGTGGGTTAAAGCCTCTGCCTTCAGCTCAGGTCATGATCTCAGCGTCCTGGGATAGAGGCCCACGTGGGGCTCTCTGCTCAGCAGGGAGTCTGTTTCCTCCGCCCTCTCTCTGCCTGCCTCTCTGCCTACTTGTGATCTCTCTCTCTGTCAAATAAATAAATAAATAAAATCTTTTTTTAAAAAAAAACTTGGGATCCTTTGCTAAACCTAATGAAATTCAAAGAAACTGAGGCAAAGATCTCAAAGAGCTATATTCCTTCAAAGAATCCCTGAGAGGTGTGTTCTCTATGAAAGTGATTCATGTGACTGTAAGCTATCAGATGGGATTCAGGGAATAAAGCTGCTAATTCATTGACCAGCCAACCTCTCATTATTGTCTTTTGATACAGTAGACAATTTAATCAGTAAGAAACGTTTTTAGATATTAACCTTAAAAAGGGGAAGAAAGGATAATTTTCCAAAGGGAAAATAGTTACTGGAAACCACCTTGATTTTATGTTAACATCAGGCCTTAAAAACAAAATATGGAATCTACTGACATTGGCAAAACTGAAATGATACAGGGAATAAGTCAGATGAGTTGGATTTGTCCTTCCATCAGAAGATAGGACAACTTTTAGGA